>NIPQ01093076.1:5000-18303 GCA_002806875.1 Lepidotrigona ventralis hoosana
GAATTGGGTGATCACATGAGAGAAAAGGATCTCGGCTGGTGAAACGCCGGCTACCCAACTTCTATCCAAGAGGCCCTCCATTCTCTCCATGATCAAAACGGACGAAGTGAGAGCCACCGCCAAAAAGAAAATGATACTGCAAGAGTAACATGCGTGTTCTCAATGTAAACAATCCGTTGAATCATTGCGCTTTAAAATCAGCTTGATAAATTGATTTTCACTCACGTTAAAATTACTCCTGGCGCCACAAAGTCGGTGAATTTCGGTTGTTTCCTGCCGTAAATTGGATCCTTGAACTGAATCGGTACGTCAGCTAGCTTTGTGTTCTGATCGCAGGATGACAAAAGATCTTTAGCAAAGTCTCTGTATGAATATTGAAGCTCCCTGGCTAAGATCAAACCTATTTGTTGATCTGTAATAGTCATAATCAGTTGGTCATGTATCAGTTGCATTTGAAAATTTAAGGAAGTAATAACGATGCTTTAACAGCTTGGAAACTTACTGGACATATCTAGCCAGACTCTGATCTCACTCTGTTCCAACGTCTCGTCGTCAGCTTCTCTTCCGAGGGCCATTCTTGCAACAAGAGCGTCCGTGAAGTTCTCTGTAAAATACAGAATTCCCCACGCGTCCCCATTGCGGACCGCATTTTTCGCCGAGTGAGGATCCCGATAATATTTCTAGAATACATATATAAATGTCTCTTGTTTTTGATAACTGTGAATCGAAGCTGTAAAGTTATTCTCGACTGATTAATCAACAATGAAATAATAATCTTACCAGTTTCATCATGTCGTCGTCTAAAAATTTAAGGTACCGACAACTGAGATGAGAGAAGTTACAATCCTCCGTGACTGGGCAAGATTTATTTCCATAGATCATTTCATGATTCACTATAGCTATTTTCAAGTCTTTTGGATCCCTACCAATCGCAAGACAGAACAGCACCACTTGCATCACTGGCAATGCGAAGATGAACAGCATTACCCTGTAAGAATGTGTATAAGGGACGATTTCATTGCCTTCATCTGTCAGGTAGAAGTGTATGTTGTATCAAACGCGAGGGAAGCTTACCCTACATTCCTCCACATGCGCAGAAAGTTCTTCTGCAACAACGCTTTCATTTTGCCACTATTCGTCACATTATACCAATGATTGAGTTCCGTGCAATCGTTAAGAAACGTCGAATTCTTCATTTTTGGCAACGATTTTGCGCTCATCTATTCCATAGGGAAAAAAAAGAAAAAAAAAAACAGACATATTTAAATATCGAGTTCATTGATTTCTTTCATTATCTCTACTTTTATCGCAGTGACTTCTATTGTACAAAGAAGTTTCTCAGTGAACCTTACATCATAGTGATTCGGTATGCTGTTCGTGGAATCATGAATGAGAACCTCTTTGCTCTGATGGAAGTTTAAGCCAACGACGCCTGATTCCTCTGTCACGTACACCGGCTCGGTCTTCTTGCCCCAGTTTAGAGAAGCCTGTACACGAGAACGAGTGGTCAAGATTAGTTTTACGCATTCTCCGTGAAATTTCTGCGTATTTTAACACGTTTCGTGGCAAGCCATTTTTCCCTTTTGTTGTCGTTCAGGCCATTTGATATTTTGACTATAGTTGATATATTAAGTTGACATATTATCACACAATCTTTCATTACATCATCAATCGATACGTAGTTCTCTTGTTTATTATTAGATATATGGTGATTATTAGAAATATGGTGGTACACGTGGCCTGAAGATCAAGTTTTAACGTGTACCACCGATGGTACACATGACACGGAACGTGTTAAATAAGATATATATATATATATATATATATATATATATATATATATATATATATATATATATATATATATATATATATACATATACATAAAATGTATATTAGCAATTTAACTCAAAATTTAAATAGATATGACAGTCTACTTTCTCACCAGACTAATGTTATTCGTGATGTTCAAATCCGTAGACTGAGTGTTCTGACCTTCCTGTCGCGACAGTTTCAGGAAAGCCTCTTCAAGAGAGTTGCAGTTGGACATCGTCAGAAGAGTCCTGGGGGACTCTTCAGCTAATAAATGACCGCTCCTCATCAATCCGATCTGCCGATAGAAAGGATTTTTCATGCATAAATTTTCAAGCCGTTTGTCAAGGTCAGCGTTTTAAAATTAAATTCTTCGGATCGTTTACGAAGAGAAACTCCATAATATATAATGAGTGAGATTTATTTATATAAAATGTATAGAGTATGTCACATAATGCGAAGGACAATTTATTTTCGCCGATTTTTAAATGTTTGTACTACTTTATATAAAATATAAATATAAATATAAAATATATAATGAGTGAGATTTATTTATATAAAATGTATAGAGTATGTCACATAATGCGAAGGACAATTTATTTTCGCCGATTTTTAAATGTTTGTACTACTTTATATAAAATATAAATATAAATATAAAAAAATATAAATTTCTGTGAAAATGTGCATTTGTGACATTTATATAATTATTTTCTCGATTCTATTCCGTCTCATACGTAACTATTGTTGCTTCTTTTTGTTCTGTTTTTTTTTCTTAAGGCAAAGTCAAGAAGCATATATATACACATATACAAGCAAAGTGTAATTAAGAGCTCAGGATTTTCTCATGATCGTCATCACAAGTGACGTCATTGGAATTCGTTTATCCGAATAAAAAGCTGGAGCAAGATATTTCGAACGGATCGAATTTTGACAAATGAATAAATCACGAAGTAGATAAGTCCGTGTGTTTGAAGATATGGAATAGGAGACTATTTTTTTCTTCCTTTTTTGAACGACACCGAGAAACGTAAAATCAGCAATCAGACGATGTCACAAAACAAACAGNAATATATAATGAGTGAGATTTATTTATATAAAATGTATAGAGTATGTCACATAATGCGAAGGACAATTTATTTTCGCCGATTTTTAAATGTTTGTACTACTTTATATAAAATATAAATATAAATATAGAAAAATATAAATTTCTGTGAAAATGTGCATTTGTGACATTTATATAATTATTTTCTCGATTCTATTCCGTCTCATACGTAACTATTGTTCTTTTTGTTCTGTTTTTTTTTTCTTAAGGCAAAGTCAAGAAGCATATATATACACATATACAAGCAAAGTGTAATTAAGAGCTCAGGATTTCTCATGATCGTCATCACAAGTGACGTCATTGGAATTCGTTTATCCGAATAAAAAGCTGGAGCAAGATATTTCGAACGGATCGAATTTTGACAAATGAATAAATCACGAAGTAGATAAGTCCGTGATTTCTCATGATCGTCATCACAAGTGACGTCATTGGAATTCGTTTATCCGAATAAAAAGCTGGAGCAAGATATTTCGAACGGATCGAATTTTGACAAATGAATAAATCACGAAGTAGATAAGTCCGTGTGTTTGAAGATATGGAATAGGAGACTATTTTTTTCTTCCTTTTTTGAACGACACCGAGAAACGTAAAATCAGCAATCAGACGATGTCACAAAACAAACAGACTTGTAATTTGCATAATATCCAAATGAATCAGCTAAATGAGGACAGATGCACGAACTCGAATTAAGCAGTCATTCAGAGGACTTACGTCGTAAGACGTTGTAATTTCATCCGTCTTACTTTAAAAAAAAATTGCATCGAGTCGTTTTGAAACCGCATCGACAGTGCGAAAAGATTTTTGTTCACAAACGTGATTTCTATAAAATCGATCCTCTCTTCCTTCCCACTTCTATCCGGAAAAGTATGACAACAGAAGTAGAATCGTCGGAAAGGGAACCACAAGTTGCACAATTTTAATATGCGATCATTCTCGTAATCGTCGGGCGACGATTTTGTTTGGCAATGGCTCCGATTGCATCGCGATTTGTATTCTCATTTGTCATGCACCGATATTGTGCCCCGAATATTTTTTATTTACACATCGACGACCGCATTATGTAAGTAAGTCTCGACGTACGTACCGTGTGCGCTTGTCGGGCCTCTTCGATGTAATGTGTGGTTATAATCACAGTTTTATTACCATCTTTCGTGATTTGGACCAAGTGGTTCCAGATGCTGCAACAGAAACGGCGAATCACAGGATTAGCGATATGTGATATAAAAGAAATCGATCGAATTATTTTGTGAGACTCTAAATGACGACTAAAGATTTTATTTGTCAGAGGCCGATTTCTGTTAGCTTTAATTAACTATTTTCCTTCTTGAGACATCTATTCTTCTATTAAAAATAATACACACACATAAATGTAACATTATTTCTATTAAATATAATACACACATATAAATACACATGAAGATTAAGATAATTAAAAATTATCGATATATTCTAAACTTTGTAAAAAAAAAAAAAAAAAAAAAAAAAAAAAAAAAAAAAATTAAAAACATTTTAAAAAAAAAAAAAAAAAAAAAAAAGAAAAAATCATGTAACAATCTATTCGGTTTCATTTTAAAACGTAAAAGGCTCTACTTTGACAATTTTGAATTTGTTTTTTTTCCAAAAATTTTTGAAAATTATATATGTAAAGTTCATACGTCTTTAAAAGAAAAAGCTGAAAAAACATTCCTACTTCGTGATTAAATCGGCGTTGAAAATTGAAGATTTGTTGAAACCTGTTGTAGACGAAGATTAGACAAAAAAGAGTTTCTAACATTTTGTCGTTTAGTCTTAATGTTTGAAGTACAAGTAAAATGACGAAAAGAAGTCGTTTCAGCAACTTTTAACATGTTCTTGTAGAAAATTTATGTCATCAAGACTGTGGTAGTAAATTCTTCCAATGATATTTAATGATGTCTGAAGTTGTTGACCATTTTCGAGAATAAAAGAAGTTTCCTTGCTTAAAATGAAGCCGAATGGATCGTTGTGATGATTTTCACAATACAAGATGGCTGAGAAGCCATTATTTTGAAGTTTGCTCGAAATTACACGGTACTCAAGTACAAGAAAAGACCTCTTTTGAAAACGTCCTTTTCAATCGTTTGAATTTTAAAAGTTAATATGCTTTAGCTCTCGACCGCGTTAGATTCCGCTATTTGAAGAAAAAAAAAACATATCTGTCTCTGTCTACACTTCCATTATAAATGTATTATAATCCACAATAAACGTATTATAATCGTATTCTCGCGGCCGATCGACAGATTTTTTTGAAGAAAAAAATGGAAATTTCAAAGGATACGTGTCTGGATCGATTCTGAAGATTTGGACGAGATTGACATGATTTGCTATACGTTTAGTGACTTGCAAAATGTTATTTCGAAAATGAACGAAAAACTCGAAAACTTATCTCGAATCGTCTTATTTCAATCGTTAAAATTAGCCAAAATTATCGTAAATCGAATGTCCTCTGCTCCCTCGGAACAGTTTAAAATAATAACAATTTCGATCGATATCGATTCCTATATGCATTTCATTATATATTCTGAGCGTGAGCGTACGTTTTAGGAAGGCACGAAAGGAACTAATTCGTCGATTAGTCAAGCTACATTTCTACGAGAAAACGCGGAAGAGAGGATCCTCCTCTCCCTCGCTCATCACACACACACACGCACACACACACACACACACAGAGGCAGACACTTGAATTTCGAGAAAACGTCGTGAAGAGCTCGTAAATGCCATCGCACAGATTATATTCTTGCCGATCCGAGGAAATGGCTTCGTAAACTTTCTCGTGGCTAATTAGCTTAATTCCTCCTCTTTATCGTGGTTTGCCTTTCCACTGGTGGAACAATAGGCAAGCTGGTTGAAACTATCTGGAAGATCTGATTAACGGTACAGTCGCCACAAAGGTCGTTTTCTTTAAACAAGCTTTAAACAGGCTGGCTTGAATGTATTATGCACGATATTTAGGAGATTTATGAAACAAACTTTACACTTTTGAAAAGAAAGATTTGTACAGAAGGATGAAGGATGAATCGAAGGGTTCTTAAGTATGTAGGAATTCCTCCAAAAATCCTCTTTTATCGTTTGTTAAAGGAATTTTCCTTTTGTTACATCTCTGGAATTTAGCTTTATCTTTATAACAATAAATTATCAACTTTATAATAATTACTTGGCATATAATATTAAGAGAATAAATTAAATGGAAAAGGAGCATTTCTATAGAAATATTTCAAAATGCAATTTTACTAAAAACGCCCCTTCAATTTGGATAATAATATTAATTATGTATTTAAATATACTATTATGAGTATTTGGACAGTTTTAAATTACTGCAAATATAAAATGTATATCTGCTTTATGAAACTGAAGGATAAAAAATACTTTTTTTTTTTTTTGTATTTAATTTTATATTCTTTACTTTACGTAAGTTCTGAATTTTATTAAATATGAAATCTGTTAATAACTTTTGACAGATTTATAATTTTGATATTAAATTTCACACAATATCCTTTTTCAAACTTTCTTGAGATTAATCGACGGGCTTGGTAGACACAAGTTTTATCTTTTTATCAAAACTATTAAGTAATTTTTGAAGTGAAGCAATACTAACATTTTTTTTTGTATTGAATTCTTTAAAGCAAATCAGTATTATATCAGCACGTGTGTGATTTGGAAAATCTTTCATATGCATTGAAAATACATAATAAGAAAATTTAGAATTCCTATCTTTGTTCACATCCTTCTATCTAAATTCCCAATGCCGTTATGAAAGGGAAACTCCATCTAATTCTTATCGCCGCAATTTTCAGGAAAGCAGCCAATTACGGTACAATTTTCCACTTTACTAATCTATTACCAACATCGTTAAGTTCGTTATACATGTATATACATGTACATAGCTTGCGAAATTTCCCCGAGCCACGTCACGCGAAGGACTCGAAGTATAATGGATTAAGGCAACGTTCTCCATATTTCATTTTGTCTATTTGTCCTGATAATTATACGAAATGAAATCGTTTCAATTCAAACGCATCTCACGAAAGTGAGACAGGCGTCTAGATAATTTTGAGCGGCAGTGTGAATTTAAAGGTGAAATTTTTTTCTGTAACAGTTTCGAGAAGAGATCATGCAATATCGTTTCATCTACGTAAAAATTTATCGACCATCGTGAAATATCGCTGGATATGTAAACTGCGAATATCGTTGATGTTAGTGTGGATAATTAAATGTAGCTAGCATATTTTTCCATAGTCTTAGCGATGCTAATTGAAAAGCAGTCTGTGTCCATTATGCGAATGAAATTCGTTCTCTTCGATGAGAGCGTTTCTCTGCTCTTTAATGTCCCTTTCTGATCGTTTATTGCTACAGTCGATGGTTTCTTGGCAGACCGTGAAATACAGTGAATTTTTATTACATTAAGTTTTATTTAATTCAGTAAAACGAAATAATACACAAAGATCATTTAAACGCGAATTGATTATAAGTCGAGATACTTTACATGAATAATGATTATTTCATAAAAGTTAACAAATTAGAATATTCAAAAGATTTTCACAAATTTCGATATCAATTGACTGAAAAATGTAAAGCGACTGTAAGATGATTTTATTTTGTGACTTTTTGCACTTTGGCTCCTCCTGAAATTTGATTACATCTTTTTTTAATATAAAAATTTGATCGACATATTAAATTTGAACAGCACCGATGAGCAGAAAATTTTCAAATAAATAGAAAACTATTTGGACAAGTATTTAGAAATTATTTTAGAAAAACAAAAGAGTTCAGAGACCGGTGAAAGGCGTAAGAGGGAAATTCGACGAAAATTGTAAATTCTGAAAATTATTCCGCGTTAATAGTAGTTTTCGTTCAGCTGGACAAGTATATAATTTTCTACGACAACACATATTTAAGGAAATTAGCGTGGAAATTAGTTTCAGAGGCGCGTTCACATTTTCCATGTTACTTGGAACTGAAAACAATGGGTTATTAAATGGAAAAGTCAGCGTTCAGTCACCTTTACCACGAATTTTTCTAATCTTTTCACCTAAGTTCGAATGGTACGGGCAAATGGTACTTTCACTTAAAACTTTAAAAACGTTACGCGCTATTTGTTTTCGTTATTCTCATTATCCTAACTGCAAACGAGGATGAAATCCTCGTTTTTTCCAAGGTCCATTTTGGCCTTCGCAGAGTCTTCAGCCGAGCGGCTTCAATCCGTTTTTAAAGAATTCTCAGAATGCCCAGAACTGGTTTTACTGGAATTTTTATTTGCGAGACATTGTCTCGCTAACTTCCGATTGGCAGATTTGTAGGCATTTGCGAGAATTTTAACGCGCCAGTTAAAGAGGACGGAATATGCAAATATCATAATATCATAAATCCATCCAAGTGTTTTCTTAACAGTTATCAATTCTTTTATACATAAATTCTTTAATTGTGTTGATCTAATGGTCACTTAAAAAAGGGAATAGTAATGTTGTTTTCGAAGATTAAATCACTACTAAATTCGGCTCCCTGGAGGTATTCTTTTTAAATATTTGATGGTTCTTCTAATTATACTCGTCTTTAGTAAAGATCAGTGACAATCGTGTCGCCAGTTTGAATATTCGATCGACTGAATTCCGAAAGAATAGAATCGTCGACTACAGCCGAAGCAATGGCTCTTTGATCCGCACGCCTGCTTTCGGTATACTCTTTCAGTAGTGCGAATTGGCATCGAAGAGAAAAGTGGGGATGAGCGAAGATAGTTGCAAGATTCGAAAAACAACTGGTGGAGATAAGCGACGGACAATCTTACGAGTCCAAAAAGTGCGGTCACTTATGAGGGTGCTACTGCATTCTGCGCGTTATCAGCGACTCACCTTTGCCGCAAGAGAGGATCCACACCCACTGTTGGCTCGTCGAGGATCAAGAGCTCTGGATCGTGCATCAGAGCAACCGCGAAGGACACTCGCCGCTGCTGGCCACCGCTGCAATCAGAGAAAAGAATTCGTCAGCAAATGGAAAGTTCGACGATTTCGTAACTGTCGGTCTGAAACGCAAGGAAAATGAAAGAACCTGTTCAACTTATTCGGAACTGGTGACGCGGCGTGTGCGTCATACGAAAGGATTCGTGTTTTGTGTCGTCACCCCGTGGTCAGTATTGGAAAACCAGTTGGAGGAATAAAGACCGTGTATATAATGTAAATTGAAACGGAATACTCGGGATACCGAAAGGAAAGAGGAATGTAATCATTTCCAGCTCGTTTATATTTACGTAGATAAAATACGTAGAAAGAAAAAAGAATTCTGATAGAGAGACCATGGTGATCACTCCTGGCTAAAAGATATTTAAAAACGATTAATTTCAACGCTCGTAAAGTCATAAAGTTTTCAAAATGAACAATTTGCAGTAAGACGGAGAAAAAAAAAAAAATCGAAATTTGAACTTCATTTACCTAAGGTTCTTCACCAATCGATTCTGAGTAGGCAGATCCAAGAATTGCAATAGAAACCGAAGTCTTTCCTGGATTTCCTCAGTGCACATGCCGAATATCCAGCCAAAGTACATCATCGTTTCTCGAATGCTAAACTCTCCGTACAAGGCGATCTCCTGTGGCATGTAGCCAACTCTCCTTCCAGGAACACCAGAACCTTTGGTGCCTGGCTTACCACCGAGAACCCAGATCTCTCCAGCATTCAATTTCCTTCGGCCAACGATGCAAGAGAGTAGGGTGGTTTTACCACATCCGCTGGCGCCGAGCAGTCCATAACTGAGAATCAGAGAGAAAAAAGAAAAAAAGATAAAAGGAAATAAAGATACGTTACGATGGAATATTAGATGGAGAAATTGATGCAAGTAGTAAACATCAGTAGAATAGTAGAATTTCATACAGGATTCGATAAGAGCAATGTAACTTTCGATTGTTTACTTCCAAAATAGGAATTTGGAAAATTGTATAAACACATGTTTTCGTTAATTTTTTTAGATCTTCAGATAGAAGTCAGTAAAAAAACGATGGAACGAGGTCGATGGAAAATTGATATATATATATATTTTTTTTTTTTCAAAAACAGTAGTAAACACCAGAAATAATAATTATTATTCTACGAAAAATTCAACAATTTGCAATTATTACTCCAAATCAAAATTCTTTTGTATTGTCATTAATTTTTCGAATTTTCGCTTCTCATTGTGCCTGGCTTCAGCCAACAAACGACCTCTCGAAAATTCTCTTTCCTCGGAATCATCGTAAAAGCGTATACTTATCTGTTTCGCAAATAAGCCAGAAATAATAATTATTATTCTACGAAAAATTCAACAATTTGCAACTGAAAGTTCTACTGAAAATTCTTTTATATTGTCATTAATTTTTCGAATTTTCGCTTCCCTCTCTCTGTGCCTGGCTTCAGCCAACAAACGACCTCTCGAAAATTCTCTTTCCTCGGAATCATCGTAAAAGCGTATACTTATCTGTTTCACAAATGAGCCGGAAATAATAATTATTATTCTATGAAAAATTCTACAATTTGCAATTATTACTCCAAATGAAAATTTTTTTATATTGTCATTAATTTTTCGAATTTTCGCTTCTCTCTCTCTGTGCCTGGCTTCAGCCAACAAACGACCTCTCGAAAATTCTCTTACCTCGGAATCATCGTAAAAGCGTATGCTTACCTGTTTCGCAAATAAACTAGAAATAATAATTATTATTCTACGAAAAATTCAACAATTTGCAACTGAAAGTTCTACTGAAAATTCTTTTATATTATATTCTATTCTATATTTTATATTATATTCTATTTTTATATTATATTCTATTATATTTATATCTATCTTTTATATTATATTCTATTATATTTTATATTATATTCTACTGAAAATTCTTTCATATTGTCATTAATTTTTCGAATTTTCGCTTCTCTCTCTCTGTGCCTGGCTTCAGCCAACAAACGACCTCTCGAAAATTCTCTTACCTCGGAATCATCGTAAAAGCGTATGCTTATCTGTTTCGCAAATAAGCCGACTTCCTGCGAGCAGGATAGTCATTGGAGGGTCCCGCGAGTGTGTACAGTGCGCGGTCTATCTAAACGTAAGATCGACGATTTCTTCTGCGGGTCAGCTCGGTCTATGTGTGTGTATGTGTGTGTGTATGTGTGTGTGTGTGTAATCAGCCGCGAGTTACGTGCTCCCTTGGCATAAAAGCCGATATTCGTAATAGCGTGGCCAAGATAATGGCCTGGCGTGCGTAATGAAATTACACAACGATGAATAACGGTGTTTCGCGAATTTGTTTTATCCCGGAAACTTTGAACTCGGCTGGAAATTCTCGGCCGGCGTTGAAGTGTTTCCGCGTACAAAATGGTATTCTCTCTGCTGGAGCAGAACCGCTCCATGATTTTGCGGCGAGGAGAACGGGCTTTTCGAGCTCTCGAGAGATCGTCACGTTCCGCTGATCATCTTTTAGTCACTGCTTTCTAACAAAACTGACTTTCGTTCGAGTCTCTTCTCCAGCCAACATCTTCATCCTTCAATCTTCTCTGACCAAATTTCTTTTATTACGCGGATACTTTGTCGCGTAATACGAATAAAATGGAAGGGATAATGATAATAATAATTTGCAACGGATAATTAATAGTTATTTCGTTGTATATACTACGATGTTGCGTACGCGTACCTTTCATCATGGTATAATGTAATCGATTTTTTTTTACTTTGTAACATTTATAGAGATTATAGTAAAGAATTTCATATCGTTCAAAGTAGCCCTGCTTTCACCATAATCGATGTGTCAATTGCTGCTAGAATCGATCTTTTTCGTAGATCTTGTCATGTAAGTCGAATAGATAGAAAGAATAATATTGGTTATTATGCTGCATATACCATAATGTTGTGCATACTTATGCAACAGTGTAATGGACTTTTTAGTTCGTAACATTCGTAGATTGTTATAAAAAATTTTATGCCATTCGCAGTTGAACCGATTTCGTCACGATCGATATCTCTGTTAGAACCAATTTTGTTTTTGTAAATCTTATCACGCGATTATAAATAATTACTAGACCTTTTAAAACAGGTGTACTTGTCTCACGGAATAGTGCAAATTCGATTTTCCAATTTGTAACATTTGTAAATTATGATAAGATAACTTTACATCATTCGAAGTTACACACGATTTCATCACGATCTATTAGAAGCAATTTTGTTTTTGTAAATCTTATCACGAGATTCTTACTATAATTACTATACGTTTTAAAGTATCTATAAGTGTACTAGTATACTTGCACTAGTATATACACACGATTTCATCACGATCTATTAGAAGCAATTTTGTTTTTGTAAATCTTATCACGAGATTCTTACTATAATTACTATACGTTTTAAAGTATCTATAAGTGTACTAGTATACTTGCACTAGTATATCCTCGCAGAATAGTGTGATCGATTTTCTACTTTCATGTGATTGCCATAAGAAATTTCACGTCAATCGAGGCTGCACCGATTTCGTCACGGCTCTAACAGAAATTAACGCGATCGAGTATTACCTCGATCGAGTATTTTTGCCCCCGCTCAGTGAATAAATGATTCGGTATCATTGCACGTCCAACGTTCAAGATCGTTTTTCCCTGATATCCAACAATTCTATTTAATCTTTGTGGCGTTCTGATCGCTTTCACCGAGAATTCGAACCGAGAATTACGAAACGAGATCGGGTTTGAACCCGTGGAAAGACCGGATTCGAGGGGTCATTGTGAAATAATTGTACTATGATCATTATTTCTATTATTTGTATTATATTATTCTAATCATTTCACTCCGCAGCTGTGAGATGTAACTTTGAGGGAAGTTAGTGAAATTCAGAAGAATCGAGGGGTCATTGTGAAATAATTGTACTATGATCATTATTTCTATTATTTGTATTATATTATTCTAATCATTTCACTCCGCAGCTGTGAGATGTAACTTTGAGGGAAGTTAGTGAAATTCAGAAGAATATTCTCAGCGCTGGAACTACCGACGACTGAAGCATATATAAAATTCCCATCGGAGACGTTCGAGTAAAAGAAACTTTTTTCAAAGGAAAATCTTTGTAGAACAACACAAGAGTACACGCGCGCTTTTATTTGTGTATTTTACAAAGAATCACTCAAAATACGCTGCTTCGTGTCTATAAAATAATATCGAACAAAAATATATTTAAATGGCCATTTTGACCATTATTTAGTTCTGGCGTTAAAATATATTCCCAAAAGTTACTTACATGGATCCCTT
Source organism: Lepidotrigona ventralis hoosana (assembly GCA_002806875.1). NCBI lineage: Eukaryota > Metazoa > Arthropoda > Insecta > Hymenoptera > Apidae > Lepidotrigona > Lepidotrigona ventralis. The sequence continues at coordinate 18,170 of NIPQ01093076.1, forward strand.
CGGTACAGTCATACTGAGATTTTGAAGAATGTGGTTCGGTTTCTTGCTGCTCCCGTAACTTTTGAAGGCGTTTCTGACGCTGACTGCCTGCTGCCGGTTCCACGTGGCGTTGTTCAGCCCTGGATTGACCAGCG
>NIPQ01093077.1:0-39741 GCA_002806875.1 Lepidotrigona ventralis hoosana
TGAAGTGGTTCAACTTCAATGTTTATGCGCATGAAGTAGTAAAAATAGAAAGTAAGATAGAATAATTGTTTGTAAAATTAGATGCATATTTGATAGAATAATTGTTTGTAAAATTTGATGCATATTTTTATTACGAAAAGAGATTGAAAAGACAAAAATACCGAGTTCAACAACTGGTTATTTATTACAAAGGAAAAAGAAAACCGTATTAAGAAATTGATGACTTAAGTATAAATAAGAGTATCGTCGTAAATATAATACGACGATACAGTGAAGAAAATAGGCTTGAAACAATCCTAAAGCAAACGGGACGACCAAAATCACTGGACTTACGCGAGAAGAATAGAATTATATGAAAATTCGAGAATAATCCCGAGATAAATGCTCCAATACTAACTAAAGAATTATGTGAAGAAACCGGAAAAGTAGTACATGTTAATACAGTTTGTTATATGTTATATGAGATATAGCTCAGAAGAAGCCTTTTATAAATGAAATTAACGAGATAAATGCTCCAATACTAACTAAAGAATTATGTGAAGAAACCGGAAAAGTAGTACATGTTAATACAGTTTGTTATATGTTATATGAGATATAGCTCAGAAGAAGCCTTTTATAAATGAAATTAATCAAATGAAACGATTAACATTTATGGAAAACTTTATTTTGAAAGAAAAAATGTGGCGGAATGATGTGATTTTTGCTGACGAAAGCAAGTTTGAGATTTATGGATGTAATAGACAGAAAATAGTATGGCGAAAAGCAAATAAGTAATTTAAAAGAAACAATCTTCAATCCACAACATAGATGTAGAGCATTGATGGTATGGCGTTGTACTGCTGGACTTAACTTTTATTGATGAAATCTTAAACAAAAACAAGTATTTAAACATTTTGAAAGAAAAATTTAATTAAAAGTACAGTGAAAATGGGTGTAAGTGATACTTACAAGTTTTATTAAGATAACGATTCGAAACAAATCTCTGATCGTTCAAGAATATTTATTATACAAGCACCCTAAAGTACTGCATCCTCTTGAGATTTAAATCCAATTAGGAATCTATAGAATTCATTGAATCGCAACATTAAAAAAAAAATTCTAATCAGAACACAAGAAGAATTGAAAAGTCGCTCAATAGGAGGGTGGAGAAATATATACCAAAGTTATTTACTTGAAATAATTTCGAACACGCTTACACGTTTGAAAAAGGTTATTCGACAAGGATTTCCAACAAAAATATTATAAGAATAAGAATATATAAGAATTGTTACAATTTAGTTTATGTACTACAAAATAGTTATGTACTATTAAGTCCGAATATTTTTGAGACATCTTGATTATTTGAGACTGAATGTTTTAATCTTGATTTTGAGATATTAAATCTTTTAATCTTGATTATGACTTATTATGTACAAAATAGTAAAAAATAAAGTTTGTATTTTTATATATAAGTTTGTATTTTATACTAGAATAAGTGTCCATCATACAACAATAACTTTGGTAAACACATAATAAATAAAGATACCAAGTGATAATTTCGCAACTGCTGACAGTGTGTATACAATACATCATCAAACTTTTGTAATTCAAGAATATTGTAAAAAAATATGTGATATCATTTAATAAATATAAAATGATCCGTTTTTAACGAAAAAATAATGCTTTTGAAATTATTTATTTAATATCAATAAACTTGTGTACAAAACATTTTTTTCTTAAACTATTATCAAATATCAGACTTAAATATCATAATAACTGATTTATGTTATCATTCTATATNATACATCATCAAACTTTTGTAATTCAAGAATATTGTAAAAAAATATGTGATATCATTTAATAAATATAAAATGATCCGTTTTTAACGAAAAAAATAATGCTTTTGAAATTATTTATTTAATATCAATAAACTTGTGTACAAAACATTTTTTTCTTAAACTATTATCAAATATCAGACTTAAATATCATAATAACTGATTTATGTTATCATTCTATATCAACATAATAATCAGCAGATGATTTAAGTAAATTTGTTCTAAATTTTAAACATTAATATTTGTACACATGTTCAGTCAAATTATTTTTTTATAAAATTCTTATACAAGATATGAGATAGGGAACATAAATATGAAGTGTGAAATTATATATTTTTAAGATTATTCATTTTATTTATTCAAATAAGTAGATAAATTGGCTGAAAATTTTCATATATAAAATTTTAGCTATTATTAATTAGCTAAAATTAAATTTCAATGTATATTTGTGATCTTAGTTATATTGTATTTTAAATTAATACCTAACAAAATGAAATGAAAATACATATGAAAATATTTATAATCATTTATTTACTTAAATGCATTGAATTACATATCATGTTAACCTAAAATATTAATCTAATTTATTAACCTAAATGTTACTATATAGAAATTTAATAAATGAAAATGATTTACATTACGTGCTATTAAACTTTGTACAATCATTAAATTAAAAGTTAGAATAATTTTATTTAACACATTTTAAACTATTTACAAGTATCAATTGCTGTGAAGATGTATATTATAGTGTATATCAATTAATAAATGTTTTAATGTTTTGATAGTGTATATCAATTAATAAATGTTTTAATTTAAAGCAAATCAAATGTATCTTACGTTTATAAAATATTTTATAATATATCTTTATGAAATAATATTTATGTTAAAGCTATTTAACATAAATATCATTGCTGTATAAAATGATGAAAAGAATTTCTCTGTTATTAGCAATACAAATGTATAAGTGTATTAAAATAATAATAAAATATTTTTATTAATACTTTATCATTTACCTTGCAATGACTATTAGGCCATTTTTAATTCAATTCAATTCAATTTTATCAGAGTCTTTCAATTTAAAAAAAAATATATGTATAAAGTTTTCAGAAGTAAATTAGATTTTTCAGAAAAATAAAAAGTTCAATGAAGTATAATAAAATTTACATTATACATAATAAAAATTTACTTATTTACAGGATAAAACTAAATCATTGTAATTAAATTGTATTAAATATATTAAGTATATTTGAAGAAAAAGATGTGCAATTAAAAATATAAGTTAAATTTTCATTCTAATTAGCCATTTGTTTTTAACACATTAATAAAACAAAACTTATCTTATTTTTAATTCATCAATTATTTTAACAAATATATAATAAATCTATTATGAAAAATTTGATTAAATCTTTGATAAATTAATTTTGTTGTGTAAAATTAAAATAAGTTTTGTACGTAATAATTATATTTGTACGTAATAATTATATTTGTACGTAATAAATAATTTGTGTAAAATTAAAATAAGTTTTGTACGTAATAGTATCATGAATGATATGGGATATGGATAAGTTGAAATAGCTATACCAACTATTTAAAAGTGTATTAAAGAGATTTAAAAAAATTAAAAATTCTACTTTAAAATATAATTTCTTTGCAACAACAATATATGAGTAATATATAATTATAAATTATAAATTATAANGTTTTGTACGTAATAGTATCATGAATGATATGGGATATGGATAAGTTTAAATAGCTATACCAACTATTTAAAAGTGTATTAAAGAGATTTAAAAAAATTAAAAATTCTACTTTAAAATATAATTTCTTTGCAACAACAATATATGAGTAATATATAATTATAAATTATAAATTATAACAAATTATATTATAACAAATTAGTTGCGTTAATAATTAAAATAAAAATTTACTATTCAATAAATAAATGAATAAGAATTAACAGTTATATTTTAAAAGTTATATTTTATAAAATATATTTAAAAAATATATAAAATAGTTTATACATAAAACAAATTATTTTATAAATAAATTTATTATTTAATAAATTTATAATAATTTATATCTATATTAATAAATAAAGATTAATTTATTAGAAAATAAATTTATAAGTTTCTAATATGTACGATTTGAAATATTACATTTTTTTACTAAAATACAGTTAATAATTTAGAAGCTAGAAATACATATTTAGTTTTATATACATAATAAGGGTGTTGGAATCTTTTCATACATCCCTAAATACCGTAATTTGATTGGTCAGTTAGAAGTAAACGTCGGATAGCTTCGGTTGGCATCGGTTCCATCTGTGAGGATCTTCGTCCCCACTGTAATTCTTGCGGCTCTATCACAACCCACGGCGCCCCTCCCCAATGGGAGAGAAAGAGCAAGCAACTGCAGTGCTCTCTCGACTGCCAGTTGACGTTCGTAAATGGCGACGTATCGATGTCGAATGTACGTAGCGAACTGGTAAATCGTCGTACGTGATGACGGCTCGTCACTGAACCTCGGACGGCGATGGGCACGCAAAAGCCGGAAGAATGGGCGAATTTGCTGATCACACGTTTCGAGGAACAGGTACATTCCAGCTGTGACTTGAAGTACAAATCTGTTTAGCTTTCCTTTCTTGTCCTATTCGTCTTCCTTCTTCGTGACCGCCCCTCTCTTTCTTACCTATTCTTTTCCGGTGCTATTCATATTCTTTCTCACTCTTTTTCTCTATTTACTTCTGCTATGTTCTTAATTTTTTCTTATACTATTCTTTTTTTTATTCTTAGTTTCTTCTTTTTTTTTTATTATATCTCTTTTTATTAGAAGATTATTAATTTAGAGAAAATTAATAATTTTATTGTTTTCCATTTTCACAAACAGTATTAAAGAAATAACAGACAACATTATTCTACAAATAAATAAAATTATTTTAGTTTATTATTTTTATACAATCAGAAAAATCGTTAATAGCTTAATTGTTCGTAAAAATTTGGCTAAATATATGTAATATGATTTTAACATGATTTCTATAAGTAGCTGTGGAATAAGTGCAAAAAGCGTAATTTTCATTGGCAAGTGAATATTCAGGAAGTGATAAAACATAGAGTGATACATAGAGTGAAGTAATATTGAAATTGTAATTTTGGTACAAATTAATTTTTGTTAATTAATTGGTTTTTGAACTTTCTAATTATCATCTATTTAAGTGCAGAAATTCAATTCTTTTTATATCTTGTGTTACAAGGCGTAATATGAAATAATTAAATGTTTCTACAGATTACCGATGGCCATAACAGTCATTTAAGTAGAATTTAACACTTTTTTTACGTTTTTGTATTTCTTTTGCTTTACCTAATTCTTTCTCGTCTATTAATTATAGGAAAAAGAACAAAAAAGTATTTTATACACAATACTTAAATATTATTTAGCGATAATGTTTATTGTACAGATGCAGCGATTGTAACTTCTCACATTCTAGGATTTGCTTCAAATGTAAAATAAATTTTAAATGACGTAATAACCCTAAAACAATTTCATATATTTCGCACTAAATAAAATAGTAAATAGTTAGGAATTATAGAAATTTCAATTATCGTTGTTCTTATTAGAATAACAATGATTAGTATCGTTATATTTTCGAATGTATCGTCATTCATTTATTCGTTGATTCGTTCATTCATGGGAAGATACTTTCTCGCGGTCTCCTCCCTCTACGCGCCGTGAAGTCCACGGTTTGACCTTCGCCCCTTTTCCTTTTCCTCTCTACCCCACAGCTACTCAGTTAAGATACATATAGGGTGTTCCAAAATTGTGCTATTCAATAATTTTTTGAGTATTATTTTTATCGAAATAAATAAATTTGAATATTATTTTTATGAAATAAATAAATTACAAAATTATAACTATAGTGTATATTAACTTGAAATTTTGAAACAATTTATTTTTTATTTCGAGTAAAAATGTATCATTTGAAATTCAAAAACTAAAATATATTTTCAAAATAAGACTAATTTTGTTTCTTTCTTGTAATGTCCGTTAATCATTTTGAAACGGTCAGAAAATTATATTCTATAAATATAAAGTAATTTTATATACGTTGCATCAGTAATTCTAATATATTTATGACAATGTTAAAGATATATATAATATATATATATATATATATATATATATATATATGATTTATTGTATAGTGAAATTAAATATTTCGTGTAAAAAGATTTAGAAATAAATTATTGGCATACCCTATAGAGTTCCATTCTTCGTAACCCTTCCGTACCTACACAACGTCGTTTCCGTCGTATCACATGAATGAAAATTGCATTGACTTCGCGTACAACTTATTGAAGAATTTGAATTTATGGTTATACTTCCATGCTCATTTCAAACATTTATATTTGTAACTTTTAACAAGTAACATCCACATTAAACAAAAGTATTTAAAATATTTACATATATATAAAACAAATAGTCTTAAAAATATATTAAAAAAAAATTAGGAAATGATTAAAAACATATAGTGCTTATACTATATTTATTATAAGTACAAACTATGATGATCTACAGATCTTTATTTTATTACTTTTTATATTATCATATATTAACATTTGAGTTGTCTTTGGTGGCAATAATACTTCTAAATCAGTATTATTAATTAATCAAAGTTAAATTAATAAATTTTATTATAATATGCATTAATAAAATTTCTTTTTTAAATAATTCTTTTTTTTGTTTATTTTATAATTATTTAATTTTTAATTGATTGACAACATTATTATATGATAAGTGTTTTGCAATTTAAATGGTATTCTCCCGAATCGGAGATTGATATCTCCATTATCTTGTGATGAAAATGAAAATATGATAACAAGAAAATATGATTAATTTTTTCAACATTTTTTTTAAAATTTTCTTATAATGCTTATATTTGTTTAAAATTTATAATTTTATAAATAATATAATATATTATAAATTTAACATTATTCTAAATTGCCATTTACAACTCTATTTCATGACAGAACTATTTCTATGCTTTATTGATATATGTAAGTTTTGTTGATATATGAATTACATATAGTTGAACAAAAACCATATGTGATATATATATATATATATATATATATATATATATATATATATATATATTTTTTGCAAAATTTGATCTCCTTCACTTGTTTGTAATATTCTACTTATAATTCTACTATAAAAATCATTTTGTCGTTAAAATCATTATCGACAAAAAAATATATATAAAATCGTTATAAAAATCATTAATAAAAATTTGGATGAATATCTTTACTAACCAAAATATTAGTAAGTTTCCATGACTTTTGCAAACTATCTAAATATTTTTTCATTTTGTAAATATTTATATTTTGTTTTCATCAAGCCAATATCTTCCTTTGAATTTTGTTTGTAAGAGTTCTTGCAATTTCCAGTTTTTTCCAATATACAATGAATTTTAGATTTACTTCTTCCAAAGATATAATTTTATAAAATTTACTAGCTATAATTTTACAAAAAATTTTATACTAGCTATAATTTTATAAAATTTTCTTTTTCTTTTCAAAATATTCTTTAATATCAATTTCCATTTTAACTTTTACCATTTTGATTTTTTTATATTCATAGCTTTTATACTACTATCATGATCAATCATACTGTGGGGATTGTGAAAATAATAAAAATTGTTGAACTATTTTTTACTAATACTATCATTAATTTTATTGATATGATATTTATATAATTTGATATTAAATTAATATTTATAATATTTATATAATTTATATTTTATTTATTAGAAGTTAAATATAAATATGTAGATACTTTTACCATTCAGTAAATCCAATCAAATTCTGTTTACATATAATTTCTAAATTTTTTGTTAAGATATGCAGTAATGTCTCCGATTAGTTGATAAAAATACATATAAAAATCTGAATAAATGTTCTTAAATAAATATTTGGTTTCATGTCTTTAGTACATGTCTTTTATTACTATTAATTATTTGTCATTACTAAGTTTTTTAGAATAATAACTTAATAACTTAAAAAAATTATTCCTTTTATAAATATTTCTTAAACATATTTAACATTTTGATATATGATTATAAATCTTTAAGTTATTAAATAAAAATAAACCGTATATGAAAATAAGGAAAAAGAGAAAAGGCAGCTATTAATATATCTATGATACATATAAAATTCTATATTTAAAACTCAGAAATATTGCACTTTATTATACATTATATACATAATATTAGTTAGATCAATGAATAGGAAGTAATGCAATAATTTCATTCATTATAAATTCATCATATTAATTAGTAAAAATATATAAACAATATTACTGCAAACAATTCATAATTACATTATGGTATTATATATTTAATTAATTTAATACTTTTTGTAGTTGCCGTGCCACAGTGGCCCTCAAACTACTCATTCTCGTATGAATGAAGAGAGAAACAAAAAATGTCTAATACAAATTTCTCGATATCGTTTCTCTCTTGTAATATCCAGTCTTACCAAAATACTTCAGAACGTTAATGAAATGGTGCCATGTATTGGTGGGCAACGTATATTTCATAGTACAGATCAAGATCGGCATTGTTATGAATCCATTACCATTATTTTAGACACTTTGGAAAAGTGTCTTGCAAATCAACCAAAAGATACGGCTAAATTCGATGAGGCTATGAATGTAAAATTTTTGCTTAAAGAGATATGCCAGTTTATAGGTAATTATATTTCGTAAATGTTTATATGTCTGTATTGTATTTATATTTAAAAGTATATTTGCATTATATTATATAAGTATATATTATAGTATATTATATAAGTATATTTGCATTATATTTAAAACGCTATAGAGATTTAATAAATAAAAATATTATTTCTAGATATACCAAATGATAGTCCACAAAATGCTCACTTAAAAAATTTGGCAAGCAAGGTTTTGTTTGCATTAAGTTTAAATTTCTTTAATGCTGTATTTAATCGAATATCATCCAGACTTCAAGAACTAGCAAAATGTGGAGATGAAAATGCTGATTATAGTGATATTGAATTAATTCAGCATATTAATGTGGATGTATATAGGCTAACAAAACTTTTAAATGGTAATTTATCACATTCATTATTCAAATATCAATGTAATATATATTATATTTACACTTTGTGCGCGCGTGCGTGTATGTTTTATCAGATTATATAGATTTTTTTTTTGTGCAAGATATATAATTATAATTCTTTTATTGATGTATATAAAATCTGTTGTTGTATTACAGAAGCGATACAAAAATTCAAACAACTTAAAAAATCAGCTCATATAGTTCTTATGAATTCTTTGGAGAAAGCAATTTGGAATTGGATGGATACTTATTCTTACGAATTTGCTGATCTTCAAAAAAAAGCTAATGAAGATTTAGGAAAAGCTTGTGAAGAACTATTTGATGTCCTTGATACATTTGCAGACAATAAAAAAGGAAGAGCTGCTGCTGTCTGGCCTTTACAAATTATGCTTCTAATACTTTCACCAAAAGTTTTGGAGGAAATAGTTAATGCTGATTTTAGTACTCTTTGTTCACCAAGACATTCAAAGAAAAAGCAATTTATTGACAGTATTAAAAGAGGCCTAGGAATGCACGGTAGTTCTAGTAGGCATTTAGTGGAAGCTGCAGCAGTTACTTGTATCAAACTTTGTAAAGCATCAACTTATATTAACAATTCAGATTCGAATAATGTTATCTTCGTACTTGTTCGACATGTTATGAATGATTTGATGGTACTACTTTTTAATCCAGGGAAAGTATTTTCTCGTGGTCAAAGCTACGTTGCCCAAGACATCGATCTAATGATAGACTGCTTTGTTAGCTTCTTTCGCATTAAACCTCATAACAACGAAGTATTTAAAGTCTGCTTGAATCTGAATTATCCATCGACATACCAATTTGTCTTGGTTAGCTCATTATACAAGTAAGAAAAGAAATATTTTTATCGTAATAAAAAATATAAACAAAATGAGTTGTTAGTTTAAAATTTAAATATATTGAACTTTCGACTTTCGAACATTGAAAAGTTGAACAAAGAGTTATTTGGCAGAATTGAATTCAACGAATAAAATTTTATTTATTATTCAATTGTTGCTGGGATCTAAAATCAATATAAAAATAGTTTTTCTCTTTGTATCGTTATCAGTATATGAAATTTTGTTCAAATATTTTGCCACTCTTTATCTACTAATGTATTTATTTTAACTTAAGTTTTATATAAATAAAATATAAAATCTTTTAAATTGGGTAAATTTTAAATTTTGGCGGCTCTGGAACGGATTAATTCAGTTTATATTATTTTTTATGTGGAAATTTAACTCGAAAGTTGAATCGTTTTCTGGAATAAATTGTGTTTAGAATTGGAGAGTATTTATTATTGTATGCAATAATAAATTTTTATTTTATAATTTTTTTAAAAATAATATTAATAATTTCTATTTTAGAATTGTAACTCAACCAAGACTGCCATGGTGGCCTCAAATAGATCTTCTGTATTCTCGTAGTGCAGAACTTAGAAATATGTTTACTGATATTTTAAATAAGGTCACACAGAGTTGCATATCACATACACCATTGCGAATGATTCAAAGCTTAACACTTAAAGGTAAAGAACAAAATAAATACAGAGAACGTGGAGAAGAAGTGTCAAGTTATAGAAATTTACTTTTATGGATGGTGAAACTTATTCATGCTGATCCTATGTTACTATTAAATGTAGGTATTTTATATAAAATAAAATTTATATATAAAAATAAAATAAAATAAATATTTTATTTAATTAATTAAATATTTATTTTATTTAATTAATTAAATATTTATTTTATTTAATTAATTAAATATTTATTAATAAAATAAAATTTATATATAAAAATTTCAATTTTAACTTACAAAATAATCGCTATATGATCCATATTTCTTATTTTACAGAATCAAGGAAAAGCTGGCCATGAAATTCAAAGTTCAACTTTAGAACTAATTAATGGTTTAGTTTCTTTAGTTCATCAACCAACAATGTCAGACATTGCTCATGAAGCAATGGATGCATTGTTGATATTGCATCATCCAGATAAAATAAAAGCATGGAATCCAGAATCACCAATTAATACTTTTTGGGATGTTAGTTCACAAGTTTTGTTCTCAATTTCCCAAAAGTTGATTCAACATCAAATTGTTAATTATACTTGTATTTTAAAATGGCTTAGAGAAATACTAATTTGCAGAAATGCTTTTCTGGCACAAAATAAGGATTATGCTAATGTGGGTAGCCAGATTGCTGTTTGTAAGCAAGCACATATTAAACTTGAGGTTTGCTTAAATTTATAATATATTACAGATTTGTTTCTTTTAAAAATATTGTCATATTTATTTATTTATTGTATTTTATTTGTCAGGTTGTATTTTTTATGTATTTATGGAGTATAAATGTGGAAGCAGTCTTAATATCAATGTCTTGTTTTGCGTTACTTTGTGAGGAAGCAGAAATTCGTTGTGGTAGTGATGAAGTAGCAGTAACTTGTTTACTTCCAAACTATCATTTATATCTTGAATTGGCACAAGCTTCTACTGTGTTAATCACTGGTGAGTGAATATTCAAAATATTTAATCTTTATATAAAATATTCTATTTTTTCTAAAATTAAAGTAGAAATTCGAATCGAAAGATGACATTACAATGATGCAATGAGAGAGAGATGCAAAATGACATTACAATCTTAATTTTGTTTTATTATGATGTATAAGAAAAGAAATACATTTATTCTTTTTAAAATTACTTTATGATTTTTTTATTTACTTTTATTTCAATATATTTTGAATAAAGTTATAATATAGAAATATCAATTAAAAATAAATTTCTAGTATGCATATTTACTAAAAAGATTAACATAAAGTAACATTTTTTAAAAATTAGTTTCGGTTCGGGTATCTACTTACGATCATTTTACTTGAATTCAAACATTCATTCATGAATTTTTGAATTCACTTTGTATTTTGATTAGTATAACCCTTATATGGCTGCAGTAGAGTATTAAAGACCTTGTTACCATAACAGCCAGCGGGGAAAGTAGGCTATGCTATCACGATTATAATTGTGGTAAGTGTTATTCAAAATATAATTTATATATATGTATAAAATTAAGATTATTTTGTTGTTTTTTTATTCTAATAATTATCTAATATGCGCAGTACATTATATAATTGTTTTGTGACTAATGTTAATACATTTCACGAACCTATTGTATCCTTTTTAGGACGTGCTGCTTTACAAAAAAGAATTATGGTCTTATTGAGGAAAATAGAACACTGTGTAAATGGCATACAGTCTGTATGTATATATATATATATCTTATATATATATGTATGTATATATGTATATGTATATATATATGTATATATAATATTATATTAATATAGTAATGTTCTAATTTAAGAAGTAGTTTTTTTTTTAGTTTTTAAAGAAAAATATATAAATTATAGTATATTTTAATAGTCAGACAGCGGTATCTGTAGCAATGAGCCAAGAGACTTGTTACCAAGTCATGCTGAATCGGAATACTTCTATGTTGTAAAATATAGTTTTGGATATATTATATCTATTAGATATATTAGATATATTAAAATACATAAAGGTGTTTTTTACAATAAATTGTAATTTCTTACAATAAATTGTACACATTTGAGAGATTTACAAAATATTTAGTATAAATGTCCACTATAGATTTAAATGATTGTTTACAATAATTCGACTATATGTTCGTGAAGATATAAAAATCATTATAACGAAAACAATTGATTCAGCACCGCCATCCGACTATTAAAAATATCATAATATAAATAATTTATAAAGTAATTCCACTTGTTGTTTGTTTAAGTAATTTCACTTGTTGTTTGTTTAATAAAGAAAAAAAATAATATGAACATAAAATACTTTTCTTTTGTAGGCTTGGGAAGAAACGTTTAGAAATTGGGAAGTAACTTCGCGTCAGTTAGTGAATTATCCCAAATCTAAAACAGAAGATAGTCAGATAGAATCATTCCACCGAAGTATGGGGAAGCGAAGAGCATCACATCAAAATTCAGAACACGAATTGGAAGAACAAATTAATGAATGGGCTAATATGACAGGATTTCTTTGTGCTTTGGGTGGAGTATGTTTACAAAAACGTTCTCCAAATAGATCATTATCAGGAATGCCTCCAAATCCAGAACTGAAAAAAAGTTCAAAACAAGAACCCACATCTTGTTTATCAAGTCCAAGTCAGGAAGTACAATATTGTACACAATTCGTTTATAATTTATTACGTCTATTAATTTGCAATAATGAAAAATTTGGAAATCAAATTCAAAAACATGTTAAAGAATTGGTTGGCCACGAAATGAGTCCTGCACTGTATCCAATTCTTTTTGATCAAATTAAAAGCATAGTTGAAAAATTTTTTAATCAACAAGGACAAGTTATAGTAATGGAAGTTAATACACAATTCATTGAGCATATAATATTCATAATGAAAAATATTTTGGATTCTAAAACAGATCAACCTTCTGAATATCTTGGAATGACCAGTATAGAAGGAATGATGTTAGCAATTGTCAGATATGTTAGACATTTAGACATGACTATACATTCTATTCTTATTAAAACAAAATTGTGCCAACTGGTTGAAGCAATGATGAAAAGACGAGATGATTTAGCATTTCGACAGGAAATGAAATTTAGAAACAAACTTGTCGAATATTTAACTGATTGGGTGATGGGTGCCACTCATCAAATTACTCCATCTACTAGTGGGGACTTAACTATTTATACGCGGTATAAATTATATTAAATAAATTTATATTAATGTTTTCTTTTTTAATATAATTTAATAATTAATAAAACTGAAATATCTAAAATCTGAATATCTCAGTTATTGGTTGAAAATAACAAAAAAAAAGAAAATAATAATAACCTGATGTTTTTTAATGAGTAATTATGTAAAAGACATGTGAAAATCAACTTTGTTTTTTTTAAAATGAAATAATTTTTAATGCATTAATAAGTCCATCTCGGTATTTTTTATAAAAAAATTTTATTAATCTATTTATGTTTAAAAACCATTAGTTTAGTAGATTTACGTTAATTTTGTAAAGTCTATTGTATGAAAGATGAGGATAAAAATACAATTAAACTAGTTATATGTTTTTTTGTATTTTTTGTAAACTATGCTAAGATGAACTTAATACATTAAAGATTATATGATTTCGTTTAAAAAAATAAAGTAAATAAATAGTTTCTATCTATGTTTATTTATCAAAAACTATTAACCTCAAATTGGTTTTTTAATACCAATTAAGTTTGGTCGAAGTTTTTTTTCTCTCACCACTAACAGCAAAGATATTTAGATGACCTGTTTTAGGTGCCTCACTTTATATTATTACGTGTACAATAAAAGTTTTGATAAAACTGATACTTAATTATCTGATAATGCATAAGAAAGAAATATTATTGAAACACATTGAAATAATCAAATAATTAATTATCAATTAATACTAAAATTTAACTTTGAATATATTTTCATTACATTTAATTTATTTCATGTGCAATTTTGTTTATTTATAGAATTTAATTTATCATATGGCTAGTAATTAGCTATTATAATTTTGTACATAATTATATACACTTGTATATAATAGTAAATTATAAATATATATTAAATATGTATATTCATTTTGTTTAATTTTTTAGAGACTTGGATCAAGCTTGTATGGAAGCAGTTGGAGCATTGCTACGAGGTCTGCCTCTTCAACCTGAAGAGTCTGACCGTGGTGATTTAATGGAAGCAAAATCTCAATTGTTCTTAAAGTACTTTACCCTTTTTATGAATTTATTAAACGATTGCAACGAAGCAACTAGCGAAGATAAAGAAATAGTATCTCAACAACCACGTTTAACTAGTGGTAAATTATCTACTTTACGCAATGCTACCATACAAGCAATGAGTAATCTTCTCAGTGCAAATATTGATAGTGGATTAATGCATTCATTAAGTAAGTAAAATTGTAATTTTTTTTATATTAATATTATTAATAATGTTTCATATTAATGTTATATTAATATTATTGATACAATAACTTTATTGATCAATGCTATTGATTTATATAAAATTTCTTTTGATTTCTTCAATTTTTTATATTTTTCAAATTTGCATATTTATAGGCCTAGGTTACAATCCAGATTTACAAACACGAGCAGCATTCATAGAAGTTCTTACCAAAATTCTTCAACAAGGAACAGAGTTTGATACATTAGCAGAAACAGTACTGGCTGATAGGTTTGAACAATTGGTCCAACTGGTTACAATGATTAGTGACAAAGGAGAATTGCCTATTGCAATGGCTTTAGCTAATGTAGTAACTACAAATCAAATGGACGAATTAGCACGAGTTTTTGTGACATTATTTGATGCAAAACACTTATTATCTTCTCTTTTATGGAATATGTTTTATCGTGAGGTTGAAGTTTCTGATTGTATGCAAACATTATTTCGAGGAAATAGTCTTGGAAGCAAAATTATGGCATTTTGCTTTAAAATTTATGGTGCCAGTTATTTGCAAAATTTATTAGAACCTTTAATTACTCCATTGTTAGATGATCCTACTACTAGTTTTGAAGTTGATAGTGCAAGAATAGATGCTAATGAAGATATAGAAAAAAATGGTCGTAATTTGATTGCATTAACTCAAAAAGTATTTGATGCTATAGTGTCATCAGCTGATAGGTAAGTTATTATAAACAGTATAATTAATATTTAAACAAATTTTTTATTAAATAACTTTTACAATTTAGTTTTTATATTGTAGTTTTTCTTGACATTATATTAATTTTATTGTGTTCCAGATTTCCACCACAATTGCGCTCTATGTGTCATTGCTTATATCAAGTACTCAGTAAAAGATTTCCACAGTGTCCACAAAATAATATTGGAGCTGTTGGAACAGTAATATTTCTGCGATTTATTAACCCAGCTATTGTATCTCCTCAAGAAATGGGCATTGTGAATAAACCTGTACCTCCACACATTAAAAGGGGTCTTATGTTAATGTCTAAAATTCTTCAAAATATTGCAAATCATATAGAATTTAGCAAAGAACAACATATGTTATCATTTAATGACTTTTTACGTGCACATTTTGAAATTGGGAGGAGATTTTTTATACAGATAGCATCAGATTGTGAAACCGTTGATCAAGCTAATCATCCGATGTCATTTGTATCGGATGCCAATGTTTTAGCATTACATAGATTGCTTTGGAATCATCAAGAACGAATTGGCGATTATCTCAGCAGCAGTCGGGACCATAAAGCAGTCGGCAGAAGACCTTTTGATAAAATGGCTACATTATTGGCTTATCTTGGTCCTCCAGAACATAAACCAATAGATTCTCAGTAAGTAACAATATTAAATACATTTTCTGTTGTTGTATAAATCATTATTATAAATCCTATTCATGCAACTTCCATATATATATTTAAGTATATTTATTTTTATAGTTTATTATTTTCTTCATCTTACGCTCGATGGTCGAACATTGACATGTCTTCAACTAATTTTGAAGAAATTATGGTAAAACATAATATGCATGAAAACGAAGAATTTAAGAGTATCAAAAATTTGAATATTTTTTATCAAGCAGGAACTAGTAAACAAGGATATCCAGTATTTTATTATATTGCCAGACGTTACAAGTATGTATTTTATTAATCTGAGATTGCATCAATTCAATTATGTAACTAATTTTTCATTAGACTTAAGAATTATTACTTGAATATTTTGTACCCTAAAGTAATATCATAAAGAAAAATTTGATGAAAATGTTTGTTATGTTTATAATAAATGTATATATATGCTAATGTAATTTCATTTATATTTTTTTTTATAGGATTGGTGATACGAATGGTGATCTGCTAATATATCATGTTATTCTTACTCTAAAACCATTCTGCCATTCTCCATTTGAATTGGTTGTTGATTTTACTCACACATGTTCAGATAATCGATTTAGAACTGAATTCCTACAGAAATGGTTTTATGTATTGCCTAAAGTTGCCTATGAAAATATTCATGCCGCATATATTTATAATTGTAATAGTTGGGTCAGAGAATATACAAAGTTCCATGACAGAATTTTGGCACCATTAAAAGGTAATAGAAAGATAGTTTTCATCGATGGACCGGGCCGTTTAAATGATGTAATCGATATCGATCAACAAAAATTGCCTGGAGCTACATTATCTCTTGATGAAGATTTAAAAGTTTTTAATAGCGTTTTGAAACTTTCTCATAAAGACACTAAGGTATCCGTAAAAGTCGGACCAACTGCTATACAAATTACCTCGGCGGAGAAATGCAAAGTATTATCGCATTCTGTTCTCTTAAATGATGTTTATTATGCATCTGAAATAGAAGAAGTTTGTTTAGTAGATGACAATCAATTTACATTGACTATTTCAAATGAAACTGGCCCATTATCTTTTATTCATCAAGACTGTGATAATATTGTACAGGCTATAATTCATATAAGAAATCGATGGGAATTATCACAGCCAGAATCTGTGTCTATTCATCCAAAAATAAGACCTAAAGATGTACCTGGAACGTTATTAAACATGGCGTTATTAAATCTTGGTAGTTCGGATCCAAATTTACGAACAGCAGCATACAATCAGTTGTGTGCTTTAACTGCAACTTTCGATTTAAAAATTGAAGGACAACTTTTGGAAACATCTGGACTTTGCATACCATCAAATAATACTATATTTATCAAACATTTAAGTGAAACTTTAGCTACAAATGATCCACATCTTACACTGGAATTTCTGGAAGAATGTATACAAGGTTTCAGATTGTCAAGCATCGAATTGAAACATCTTTGTTTAGAGTATATGACTCCATGGTTAAATAATCTTCTACGATTTTATAAAACGAATGACGAAGGAGGGAAACGTCAGAAACAAGTTACAAAAATTTTAGAAAAATTAATTACATTAACTATCGAAGAAGTGGAAATGTATCCAAGTATACAAGCTAAAATATGGAGCACAATTGGAGGACTACCAGAGTTAATAGATACAGTCTTGGATAATTTCATTCAACGTAGTGTTAGTTTTGGACTTGGTTCTCCAACAGTTGAAATAATGGCAGATACTGCTGTAGCATTGGCTTCTGGAAATGTTCAATTAGTAGCAAAAAAAGTAATAGGAAGACTTTGTCGAGTTGTTGACAAAACATGTACTTCTCCGACGCCATTATTAGAACAACATACAAGATGGGATGACATCGCTATCCTAGCAAGATACTTATTAATGTTATCTTTTAATAACTGTTTGGATGTAGGAAAACATTTACCATATTTGTTTCATACAGTCACGTTTCTAGTTTGTTCTGGAAGCCTGAGTATGCGTGCTTCTACTCATGGTTTGGTTATTAATAGTATTCATTCACTATGCACCTGTAGCTCCCCTTCCTTTTCAGAAGATACTTATCGAATATTACGAATGAGTTTAGATGAATTTTCTCTCCCAAAATTTTATTTACTTTTCGGAATTAGTAAAGTGAAATCTGCTGCGGGTACAGCATTTAGATCTAGTTATAAGCATTCGAATGAGAAATGGTTTAACAACGAGCGCAGCGTTACAGGAACACATGATAAAGAAAGACTTTTGTTAACCAGTTTAGAAATTATTACGGATGCTCTTCTTGAAATTATGGAAGCTTGTATGCGAGATATTCCACAATGTGATTGGCTACAAACTTGGACTTCTTTAGCAAGAAATTTTGCATTCTGTTTTAATCCCGCTCTTCAACCTAGAGCTTTGATTGTTTTCGGGTGCATTAGTAAAAGCATAACTGATCAGGATATGAAACAATTACTAAGAATATTAGTGAAAGCGCTTGAGAGTTTTAACGATATTACTTTGTTGGAAGCAATCATTATGTGTCTCACTCGGTTACAACCATTACTTAGACCTGTAAGTTATATTTTGTTATTTACTAATATATTTCAAGCAACTTCATGTTAATACAAACTATCTTTAATATTTAGTATCAATTTATTATAAAATTTGAAAATTTACTAAATTTAATTACATATTAATATAATTTGATAACTTCATAACAATGAATCATATAATTATATTAAAATTAATATTCATATTAATAATATTCATATTAATATTTTTAAGGAATCTCCCATACATCGATACTTATTTTGGGTCGCAACATCAATTCTTCAATTAGACGAGGCTTCTTTATATGCATGTGGTTTAGCACTTCTTGAGCAAAATTTGCATACTTTGGATTCTCAAGGAACATTTGACGATAAAGTAAAAAATTTGTATTTGTAAATTGTATAATCATATTATGTGCTTATCACTATTATAATTCGTTAATTTATATATATTTTAGACTTTGGAGCATGTCATGATGTTAACACGCGAACCTTTAGAATGGCATTTTAAACAATTAGATAATGCTGTGGGACTTTCGTTTAAATCAAACTTTCATTTTGCTTTGGTTGGTCATCTATTAAAAGGATATAGACATCCTACACCTACAACTGTTACAAGAACAGCTAGAGTATTGACTATGCTATTAGGCATTGTTGCTAAACCATTTAGAAGGGACAAATTTGAAGTCACGCCAGAAAGTGTGGCATACTTATCTGGTAAGATGATATATTTTTTATTTATTAATTGAAATTATTAATTATTGTATATTTATGTTTAATTAGCGTTAGTATCTGTATCCGAGGAAGTGCGAAGTCGATGCCATATTAGACATGCCGTTACTAGAAATGCAGAATCTGGGAGCACAGATTGCCTTGATATTTTGCTTCCACATAATACAGTAAGTTATTTTTATAATGTTTAATCATATTCTAAATAGAAAGTATTTTAGATGAGATATGTTGCGACATAATATTGTTCATGTGTGTTCACATGTTTTTTTTTTATTAAAATCCGAGATATTTTGTCCAGCAAATTGTATCAATTTGGATCATTTGTGAATATCAATTTTATTAATTAACAATGTTAAATGAAATGCTCTTTTTTCTATAAACAAATAATTTTATTTTTCTAGCACATGAAATAATTTAATACATGATACATATTTTGCTTATTGAATGAGCGGTATTATGTCGCGAGATTGTGATCTAAAGTATCACATAAAAAATATTACGTTGTAAAATATTTTATCCAAAATATATAATGAACAATATTATATATTTCGCTATATATTTCGTTTTAGAATGTTAAAGATATTCTACATCATGTTACATACCAATTGTGTATTAATTGGAATTATCTTTATTAATATTTAAATCCAAGTAATAGAATGAAAGAACTTATAACATATAAAAAAGTAATAGAATGAAAAAAACTTATAACATATAACAAAATGATACTTTGCTTTTCATTCTTTAAATTTATTTCAATATTGTTTTCTGCAGTTTGTTTATTGTTTGTTTATTTAAACGTTTATTCAAATTGCTTGCAAAAGAACATACAAGAATTTTAATTTGACGCCTTTTTTTAATAAAGATAGAGTAATATTATTATGACTAATTCATTATTAGTTACTATTTTAGAATGAAAACATCTATTTTTATATTATAATTTTTTTATTTTAAATTATTTTAAAATTATTTAATTATTTTAAATTATTATATATAATAAACAATGTGATAAATCCATTATTATTTGTTATTATTATTTGTTAATATTGTTAATATATAGATATTATTAGACCAGACAGTTTAATAAATATCATTGATTTATTACATATGACTAGTAAATATGAATATCGTTGCTATGTGTTTGGAGAGAAAGAATGATGAGAATAATATTTTTATATATGTATTATATATCTCCCTTGCTATTACATGATTCGTTTATGTTATTTATCTAAACCAAACCAATATTTTTAAAAAAATATGTTCATGTAAGTAAATACATACGTACATACGTTTCATATTTATCAACATGATAAGTTAAAAAGAATATCTAAAATTTATAATATTGCTCAATAATATTGCGTCATTATATTATATTTATATCATCTAGATTTATTATATTGTCTATATCATACATAGTATCAACATATTTCACAATTAAAAATAAGAAAAAATATTGTATAGATTGATATAAAAAATATTTTTAGTAAGTTGTTACAAGAAGACGCAAAATCAATTTTTCGGATATTATTCCAACCAGTTGAACGGCATGAAATTTTGAGGGGGGAAGAAAAACCTACATATAAAATTTTGATTTCGGATATTTACTAGATATTAATAAAATCTCTTTACGAGATATTAATAAAATTATACATTATAAAATATATATATTGTACATTATAAAATATATATATATATATATCATACATTATAAAATAATACGTAATGCTACGTTAAATTCTGTCTATATAAACATTATTAATCAACCGTTTCGTCGTCCGTAATTCTCAAATATTTGACGTAATATTGACATTTGTCCCATCTACAATCAACATCAGAATTTGTTTTTGAACGCCATTTTTAAAAAATTTTTTTCGTATTTCTCGTTGAAAAAAATAGGCAACCGATACTGAAGCCGATATCCAAGAGTTACCGACAATGGCTATTACAATATTAATAATATAACGGTGGGCCAAAAGTTTCTGCCCATTTATTTTTTTTAATAAAATATCAAAATCTAAGAAAAAATTAATTTTATTAATTTTAAATTAAATTTAAGTTCAAACATAATTTTTTTATTATGTTTTAAAAATTTCTTTTCTGTTTCTTTCAAATGTTGAAATAAATATATAATAAAAAAATTACGGATTTATTTTAGGAAGTGATTTTTGGTCCACCTGTATTAATAATGTTTGTAAAGACAGAATTCATCGCATCAAAAGCTTTTTTATTAATATTTCAGAAACTAAAAAATATCCAAAATTCAAATTTCATATTTAATTTCAATTTATAAAATTAATTTCTACGTTAGACAGATAGAACAGATCTGATTTATTGATCTTTAAGCTTTTATACAAAATTTCGAAGAAAGTTTTTAACGGATAGAAATTAATCTAAAGAATTCGTAATGTAAAAAAATTAATAAGAAATTTATAATGTATTAAATTCAATTTTTCAAATGTTATTCTGTATAACATCTATTGAATTTCTATATATATCGGATTTAATAAAAGACTAGTTGTATATAATATATATTAATATACTAAAGATTAATATATTAAATTAATATACTAAAGATATATATATTAATTTTATTATATTAAATTAAATTATATTAAATTTATTATATTTATATATATATATTTATATATATATATTTATATATATATATATTAATTATATTAATTTCTTATATATTAATATTATGATAATATTTCCGTCAATTATAATTATAGCCCCATAACAGTCAAAAATTTTTCAACATAATTTTACATGATATAAATCGAATTGATGATCTGTTGAAACAGCTTAGAGGACATTTTAGAGCACAAATTTAGAAAATATCTATATTTCATTATTTGTTCATTATCCAATTTAATTAAATATCGCGTCGGTAAAATTAGTGAAAATGGAATTATATGTGTTGGACGAATTTTTAATATCGATTTATTTGGAAATAAAACTTTGTAGGAAAAATCTTATTCTATATTTTCGACTTATTTTTCTATATAATATACAGGCATAAACTGTACTTAATAACTGCATTTAATACTTATTCTATATAGAATAACAAGTTACATAGACTAAAATTAAAAAAAAAAAAAATATATATATATAGTTGACTTTTATATATTTTCTATACGTTCATCTGTAAAAAGATAATTCAACCTTTACCTATTTCAAACATAAGCAGTTTTCAAGCAATTTCAAGTCGTAGAATTATTTTAGTATTCTACATATTAAAGAACAATTGTATCTTTCATGTTTAATAATGTTATTTATTTTCTATTTGATTAAGAATTTTATAAATAATGGCAATATAAGAGTTAATGCAAATCATTATAAATTAGTAAAGAGTTAATATTTACTACAATATTTATAATAATTTTTTTTGAAGGTGCATAGCAATTTTTTATTAAGTAATAAAATAAATATGCTTTTTATATACATTTTTATATACATTCTATATATGTTTTGAAATTCTAACAATATAATCGTGATAGTTATGTCTCATTATGATGTTAATAAAATAAATNATAATGGCAATATAAGAGTTAATGCAAATCATTATAAATTAGTAAAGAGTTAATATTTACTACAATATTTATAATAATTTTTTTTGAAGGTGCATAGCAATTTTTTATTAAGTAATAAAATAAATATACTTTTTATATACATTTTTATATACATTCTATATATGTTTTGAAATTCTAACAATATAATCGTGATAGTTATGTCTCATTATGATGTTAATAAAATAAATTTTATGTAATACATACAATATAAACATAAAAGTTTCGATTAGTGTTTAAGTAAGTCATGACGTTTTTGTTTAAATATTTTTGTAAATCAATGTAAATTTATTTTCTTTTAGTTTGTATCAAAAAAATACCATGTATAATAATTAATAAAAGCAGTATTGATATCAAAAAAATGAAAGTTTGCTGAGATATTTAATAAAAAATATCAATGCGTATTTAAAAAGTAGCAAGCAATATATTTTAATAATAATGTCTTATTACGATTAAAATATTCAAGTTCAAGTATAAATTTTAAATGTTTAAAAAATTACTTCATATGTGGTCGAACGGAATACTAGCGTGAGATAAAACGAAATATGGGGTCTTTTATTGTCAGTACATATGTATTTATTCTTTCTTATAATTATTAAATTGTAGACTAAAATTTTAGTTTCGCAGAAAAATAATTTTTTGGTCAGTAAACTAGTTTCTCAGCGATTTTTTAATTAAACTGTTAATTTAAATTGTTTATGTATTTATTCTTTCTTATAATTATTAAATTGTAGACTAAAATTTTAGTTTCGCAGAAAAATAATTTTTTGGTCAGTAAACTAGTTTCTCAGCGATTTTTTAATTAAACTGTTAATTTAAATTGTAATAAATTATTTAATGTAGATGTTATTTATGTAAAAATTTTTGTTCAAAGAATGACATATATTTATAGTTTTTTTAGTTAGTAGTTAATAGTAAAAATAAAGATTTTATATTTTTTATTTCTATATTTAAACAAATGTTCCTAACACTTAGGTGAAGTGAATATTTCAATACTTCTGTGATCTGAAAATGTTATTTTTCTTTATAGCTTAGTACTTTTCTTAATAAAATATTTCATTTTCTTGTAGTCCATGGCCTATATTTAAGACTTCCACCGAAATCCATATCTTTTTGATTTCTAATTGTTTGTTGCAACAATCTAAAATTAAGTCTGTCGCATTCCAGTTTTTCCTATAATATTATATATGTATACAATTAATATTACATCAATTAAGATTTTACAAAATCTATGTACATAGTTGAGCATACTACCAGTCGATGGTTTATAAAAAATCTTCTAATCTGTTTCATTTCAATCATTTCAATTAAGCTTCACATTCTGTATTTTTATTTTTTATTTTTTTCTCTTGTTTAATTCATTAGTATTATTTTTATAGAAAGAATAAGCCTTCATTATACACGCTGAAATTTATATATATTTATTATAATGTGTGCATCATGTGTGTTTCATGTAGTTTATGTGTAAATTGCTGTTGATATATCAGAAGCAGCTTATCTCAAAACATTCAGATGTTAATTTCTGTTAATAACTATTTTGGTTGATATATAAAGTCTTCTATTATTTCATACAACAATATATGTTTCAACATGTATGTTAATTTGTATTTAAACTATTGAGAATCGAGATGACGGGATAATGAGTTTTCGTTAATCGAATATTATTGTATTTTAAATAGAGTATCATATAAATTATAATATTATTTTTATGGTTTTTGAATATTCTTTCAGTTGGATATGACATATACATAAGTTGATTCTTAAATGTATATTTATATTTTGAATGGTGAATTTATATATTACTAAAAATATAAAATAAATATGTACATATCTATGTTCTACATATCCTAATTGAAAAAAGTGTTACCTAAACGTAATGCTACTGCATGTCTTAGCATTGAATTCTACATTGAAAATACTAAATATTTCTCGAATAGTTTCACATTCATTTTAAATTCTCATAAATCATTACTCACTTTAATAAATTACATTATTCGCTTTATTTACTTACTGCATGTCTTAGCATTGAATTCTACATTGAAAATACTAAATATTTCTCGAATAGTTTCACATTCATTTTAAATTCTCATAAATCATTACTCACTTTAATAAATTACATTATTCGCTTTATTTACTTTGAATACATAATAGATTTTAATTGCATCAAAAATAAGAGCTTAATGGATTAAGTTTTATTTAACTCATATCGATAGATATTTTTTGTAAACATTAGATAAACATTAGATAAATTTAAGTCTACTATAATATACGGTGGGCATATGAACATGTTGAACATTTTCTTTAATTATCTGTTTAAGTTTTATTTAACTCATATCGATAGATATTTTTTGTAAACATTAGATAAACATTAGATAAATTTAAGTCTACTATAATATACGGTGGGCATATGAACATGTTGAACATTTTCTTTAATTATCTGTAATTAAGTTAAAATACGTATATTGTAGATTCATATGACATTTATTATTAATTTTATCATGTAGATTCATCAACCAAAGTATGGACATCCATTTAAAAATCACTTTATATTTTAATATAAAAATGCTTTTTTAATTGAAACCTGTTTGAATAATATATTATTTGTTTGCCTTTAATTAATTATTTGTTAATTTTGTTCATATTTACAATTTTTTGATTCAGTTAATTTAATTTATAAATTACTAAAATTGTGTTAGTCAATATTATGCTTGAATGAAAATAAGGACAAAGATTTTTTCATTTAAAGCTTTTTTGTTAATTTTGTTCATATTTACAATTTTTTGATTCAGTTAATTTAATTTATAAATTACTAAAATTGTGTTAGTCAATATTATGCTTGAATGAAAATAAGGACAAAGATTTTTTCATTTAAAGCTTTGTTTTAAAAAAAACCAAGTTTAAACATGAACTAAAATTTATCTCATTTTGGACTGACCAAGACGAATTATGAGCAGGAAATTATTCGCAATATCTATTTGCAAATTAAATGTAGAACATAAGTTTTTCTTTTTAAAAAAAACCAAGTTTAAACATGAACTAAAATTTATCTCATTTTGGACTGACCAAGACGAATTATGAGCAGGAAATTATTCGCAATATCTATTTGCAAATTAAATGTAGAACATAAGTTTTTCAAGATTTCAAGCTTCTCTATTTTAAAGGAAGTGAAAGTAAGAACTTGGCAATTATTTAGTTTACTTATATAATGTTGTCAAAGACAATATATTTCTCGTTTATGGTAATTTGTATCATAAACATACGTTTATAAATACGTTAAAAATATGATATAAAATGACAAAAATATTTTTGCGAATATTTTGAAAGCTAAAGATGAACGATAATAACATGGGGAAAACAATGTTTAGAATAATGACTTTGATGAAATATTTCAAATTCGTTGAAATTGGTGAAGAGGAAATAAATAAATAATCATCTGAAAATTTATTAAGTATATTTCTACTAAGCCAATTTTGAATTAAATATATTTTATTCTTTTGAAAATAAAACTTTCGGAAATATTTTATTCTATATTTTTTACTTTTTTTCACAGACAGAATAATCTCCTATTCGGATTACTTATTCCTCTTCAGTTCAAAATTAGACAAATTCAAATACTCTGAATTTTCGATTTTCTTGATGATTTTTTCGAAATAAAATTTCTAATAAAAAAAATTTTATTCTTTCTTTTCGATTTATTTTTTCGTGTAGAATGAGTGNTCTATATTTTTTACTTTTTTTCACAGACAGAATAATCTCCTATTCGGATTACTTATTCCTCTTCAGTTCAAAATTAGACAAATTCAAATACTCTGAATTTTCGATTTTCTTGATGATTTTTTCGAAATGAAATTTCTAATAAAAAAAATTTTATTCTTTCTTTTCGATTTATTTTTTCGTGTAGAATGAGTGATTCTTCACGATTCGTGAATGTTTTGTACATTGATATTAACAAAATTCTGCAATTCGAAAATTTAAAAAAATTTGAAATTTTGTACAAATATAATTTACTAGATATTAAGAACGAAATAATTTTTTTTCTTTAAAAATAGTTCTAAGAGTGGAATTTTTTCCATATTATAGTAATTATCGGCGAAACAGATGTGTGAGAGAAAAAAAAGTTAAATTAAAATTTAAATTAAAATGAAAAAAAAGTTAAATTAAAATTTTTATTGTTTTTTATGATCTATATTGTGGTGAAGAAAAATTTAAAAAAAAGTTTTTTTTAATATGTTTACTATGTACTCATAATTTTTTAAAATTTCATTTTTTGCTGATGCATATATAAATAGTCTTCGAAGAAATTTACACTTATATAAATGATTTGAAACAACAAATTTTGATTGAATCGTGGGGCACAAATTTATTACCGGCAGTTCATATTACAAGTATGTCTTTTTAAGTGAGGTCATCTAAATATCTTTTCGAATTGTAATAATATAAAAAATATTTTTTGTCTAATTTGAATGGTATCCAAAGAGCAATAACTGGTGAAAGTATTCTTTTCAATTTAATTTTTTTTTGAAAATTTCAAGATCTGATGTTTTATTTATTTATTGAAATTATATTTTGTTTTTATTGTATTATGTAATTGATAAAAAAATATGTTCAGCTATGTAAAGAACATGATCTTGAAAATTTAATTTTCACGTATAAATTTATTTGCATTGAGATCAGACTTTGGCCAAGATATGACAATTGAAGGTCTTCTAATAAATATAAATGAACTTTTATATAAATGAACTTTTACATCGTCAATGATAATCTAAGCTAATAATTTGAAAATATTTTAAAATTTATCAGTAATTCATAATGGAATACTCGTAAGAAAAGATCGGTATAATATTTATTTGATGATGAAGAGTAATCAGTGTTTGAGAGAAGTACAAGTTCTAGTGTACAAAAATACATTTCCTAAATTATTCGTCAAAATACATACTTAAAGGTAGTTAAAAATTTTCAAACTGGCAGTGTCGTGAAAAAATATGTGAGGACTAAAACTGTTAATAACGAAAGAAATATTGCAGCTAAAGTTAACATGTGACTATAAGACAACTCGAGTGCAAGAATGGCATTTTTGATTGGCACCAACATAATACGGATATTATGAAAGAAAAATTTCACCCGTATCATTTATTTTCACATCAAGATCTTCACGGTGCAGATTTTGTAAATCGTATATATTTTTCTCAATGGGATTTCCAGCAATACGAAAGTATCAATCATTCTTTAAAAGAAAAACTTAAATTTTCGGATATCAATGTCATTTCATAGTCATAACTGAATGAATTTTTTACACATATTACACTCTTAAATACTGTCTAATCTATTCTCAAATAAAATCTTTTACTATAAATGAATATATCGTATCGATCTCTTTTGCGTTGAGAATAATTATATAAAATAGAAATATTTTTAATTTCAAAGAACTTATTTGAAAATATAAAAATTTATGTATCATTTTTATTCATCAAAATTGTTTGTAATTAATTGATTTAATTGTATGGTACAATTTGTATGTAATATAATTTATGTATTTTTTAAAATATGTAATTTTTTTAAAATATGTCCAAAATCTAAAAGCATTAGTAAATTAAACAATGTTTGACAAATATGATATTTAACAATTATGTTATGATACAGGATACGTCTAATGCAACATCAAATAATCCTACCAATCGCCGACAAAAATCGTGGGATCTCCTTGATCAGTCTGCACTCACTCAAGCTAAACAACAGAAACAATATTCAACTCATCAGGTATGTTTTATTTGTTAGCTACATATAAAAATATTTTATCTTCAAAATTTATTCAGGAACTAATTTCTCAGTAAATTTTTTTTATTGCTTTTATATTTTGCAAATAATTATACTTTGTAGTTCTTAAAAGTATGTATGTACGTAGATATATAAACATATACACTAGCATTTGAAAGTATTGACTCAATGAAAAATTATCTGAAATTGTGTTTGTAAAAAAAAAATATCTTACAGTAATGCACTTGGCCTAATTCAAAGCATGAAGTTTCTGTTTTTATAATCTTCAGTTCGTCTTTTTTAAAAATGTTTTTACATCATATAATAGATGGGAAAGTAAGGATACTTGTTTTTGGAAATTGCAACCATTGAAAATTTTTTTTTTTTTATAATCCTCCATGATCTTGAAAACTGAGAAGTTTTTTTTATAAAGACTTTTTAAAATTTATTATCGCCATTTTATTGAAGTTTGAATATTACAGATAGTTAAATGTCAGGCTTTCTTAATCAAGATGTCAAATTTTGTTGCTTAATTCTAATATTCAGATGTTCAATAAAATAGCCAAAAGAAATCGTACAATAAGTTTTGAAAAATCGTTGTAAAGATTTCAATTCGATTTTCAAGGTCTGTATCTAGTCAAAAACAATTACCTTCCTACTCATTGCATGATGCAAAAACATCTTTGAAAAAAAAACGAACTCAAGATTTTGATTATTTTCGCAAAGTTATAATAAATAATTTAAAATATCGAGCATTTTTTTCATTGAGTGTGTGAATACTTTCTTACGTCAGTATATATGTATCATTTGATGTATGTATATTTATGTACTTATAATTATTTTTTTGCCAGATTTGTACAATATTTTTGTTTCTTTGTTTGCATTTATTTGTAATATTATTTATTCATTGTGATATTAGTAATATTATTTATTCACTATGATATAATTTTTTGTTTTATATTTTTATTTACATTAGATCCTCTAATTTTGAACTACTTGATATTTGAAAATAAAAAGAATAGGTGGATATGATATAACTAGACATAGACTTTTTTTTCGAAAATTCACAATTTATATCGTGAATTATTCTGAAAGCAAAAAGACAATAATAAGATTATTAATTTTAAAATTATTTAATATATGATTACTTAATACATATCATAATATGAATAAAAAAATATTCATATTATGATATGAACTATAGGCGTTAAGGTTTTAAATATTTTTTAACAAACTAAAAGTTTAAAATTCAATTTTTACATTAAGTAATATTATTTGTTGTTTTATATTCTTGTATGAACTTGTGTTTATTTTTTTAATGTCTATGTTCGCATCTGCCTATGTCTACCTTATCTCTGCCTGGATTATGTAAAACACAATGCAACTTATCACTTATACATATCATGCTCCATCAATTTAACCAAAAAATGACGATGTATTCGTCATTAACAAGACCGGACGAATTTTATTTAAAACGCAGCGATCCTTTTCTGTACCAACTGCGAAGGAAACAAAGTCCAACGAGGAAGCTGAGCCAAAGGTATTTTTCATTCATTATATATGTAATATTTTCATAAGCATTTTAATTTATTAAAATTTATTAATGTTTAAACGAATACAAATGCTCTTATTTCTATGAGGATTAGCTGTAAAGTAATGAACTTTCGACTGTACTCTCAAAAATGAAAGTAACTATTGAAATTAAAAGGGATTATCCCATCGTTATCCCTCCAAGCTTGTAATGTATCATTTTACACGTTTTAACGTGTTAAATACGAATATAATAACCATTTTTAATAGAAATTATAAAAACTTATTAAAATTATAAAAAATCACCAAACTAGAAAAGCCAATTGAATATATTTTATGAAGTCTTCAAATGAGTCTCCATTGAACATTTTGCATTCACGGTATTCGATCAAATGTTTCATAAATGTTTTTTTTTTTTTTTATACATCCTTTGATTTAAACACTTGTTGCTTTAGATATTGTTATGTTGTAATGAGTTTTCTCGACGTATTTGTCTTTTTTTCTGTTTACAAAATGTTTTGAATTTAATAATGATTCTGAGAATGCCAAAAATTTTCTTGGAAGTTAGTGGCATTAGCAAAAATATTGATATTGATTTAGATTAAATAAATTCACAACCGGTGAAAGTCAACTGACAACACTTAACTTATTTCTTTATGTTTAAAATTTGACACGTGAAATATATAAATATATTACGGTACGAACATGTAATAATAAATCACTGCGAAAATTTTTGTGAATATCTAAATCTCTTTAATTCTTCTACTTTTCTTAGGCTCACAATCACAGAACATTTGTTTGTTTTAAACAAAGATCCATCAGTGTACACTTCTATTTTATCTGGATATTATCTTCTGTATCAAGTTTTAATGTTTTAATTTTTATCTGATTTATTACTGTCGAGTTTATGAGACTTTATTGATTTTGACTGTATGTCAGAAACAAGTTTTCATCATGGAAATTTTTAGAATTATTCTCTCCAGCTTTTACTCATCTCATTCACAATAACTATAATATACTTTTCAATTTTCACATTTCACGCTTTATATCTATTTCGTTTATATCAGACTAGTATTTCTTTCCTCAAATTTTGTTTTACTGTATATAAATAGTGAAACTGAAAATCTTCAAATATTTTATTTAAGGTTTTTTACCCTAATTTATATAATATTTTGCCTTGTTTCAAAGCTTTACTTGATGCTTATATTGATATTAATTAAATATGTAGCAATAAAAACAACTTCGCATCAAAAAAAATCTTTCTCAAAAATTCTAGATTAATACCAGCTTCATTGTACGAGTTTTTTCAGTTATCGTTTTTATCGTATGCTCCATAATCTAACCATTTAATTGAGAGATTTATAAAATTGTTAAATGGTAACTAATACCTTTTTGCATACAGTATTCGTCTCATTCGATGAATGTTCCTTTCCATTATTACAATACAAATTAACAACTTTTAAATTGAAATGAATCCTACTTTCGCAACATAATTTAGAAAGATTGAGAAAACGTCTGATTAAATAATTAATGTAGAATATACTGACTAACAAATAATACAAAATAATTTTTATTATCAACCGTAGGGAGAGTAATAAGTAAGTTTTACATAACTTTTATCTTTTTTATACACGTCTTATATAAAATATCATTAGATATAATTTGATCAGTTATTCTACATTATCAGTTATTTGTTTGTTCTTCAATCCTGAAAATTTATTTATTTATTTTCCAATGAGGCGCAACTGTTGAGGCTACAATTCATAACTTTCGTACATTTATAGATATATCAGAGCAACAGAATTTATTGTATTTGTAGTAATTGCAAAGTCAATAGCAATTATTATTTCCACATACTTTATTGTTAAAAATAATAGTCATTCCAGCAAATTATGGAAAGTAGAGGACATCTAGCACTTTTTGAATACTTTGAATATTACTGATTACATTTATTGTGCTCTTTTTCATCGCAGTTACATAAGTTCCATTTTTTTGAAATTAACATGTTAAGCGTTAAACCTGTTTTGTCTTCCTTTCCGTTTAGCCCGCGAAATTTGGTTTCACCGATATGCTGGTCGGAGATTTGTATAAGATTGCGATAAGACTGCATGTATATCTTGAAATATATTTCTTGTATGTATTTATCGCAATTTGTACTCTGTATTCTTCTAGTAATATTTAGGTACATTCTTTTATAATCTTCAAATTATTTAAAATTTATTAATATGTATTGATGCGGTCCGAATGAAAAGTGTAATGTCATGATGACTGATATGGCGTTTAACGTGTTAAAATTTTTATTGATGTTTGTATACTTGTAAACTAATAACAATCCTTTTCAATTGATAAAGTGGTCTGATGCTCCAGAATTCAGTAAAATTTATTTTTTTCTCTTTTTTCACATCGATAATTTTCAATCATAAAAGCAAAACCTTGCTTCGAAGTTTGATAATGGCTGAGTGTACTTGTGTAGAATGGACTACTCTCTTTTTCTCGGAAGTTTTATACCGAAGTTCTTTTTTATAATAATAACAATTATTCTTTATATCCCCTTGTCTGCCATAATAATAGTAGGTTATTTCACATTAAATAATCTTTTATTAATTTTGAACTTATTGTTCTGTGCTCAATGATAACCTTTGGAGATGATTTTGAAGCTTCAAAATTTTGCCCCTTCATTATTGTTTTTTTGCTCCTTTATTATTTATTTGAAACACTTTAGCACCACTCTTGTGTTCTTTAGTTTCACTTCATGAGTCAGAAGTCTCGTTTTAACAAAAATGAGAAAATTAAATTATCTTTGGATATTTCTATTATTGTTATTATACCATCATAATATGTTGAAAGAGTTAATGAGACATTTTATAGTTTTTTAAATTTTTTCATAATTTATTCACACTATTTTATAATTTTTTAAATTATTCGTAATTTCATCATATATAATTATATTTAATTATTTAACAAATTATAAAAAATTGTGCTTTATTAAAGGTACATGTATCATCTCCCTGTAGTCTCAACCAATTTCTTTCTTTCGTGCGATTAATTGAATAGCGAGACTTTTACGTTTATACATTTGGTTTAAACTACGCAAATTTCATTTACTGTAATTTTTATAGAATCTAAGGAAGAATCTGATGAATATTCCATAAATATAACACTTTTAGCAATTCGCTCAGTTTTATTCAATCTGTATTCGGAATTTCATTATCAAGTCAAGAATTTCATGTCAAGTTAATTTTTAATTCCATCAAATTCAGTCAAATTCGTAAAATTTACTATACATACACTATATAAGTAACATACACTATATTTTTCACTAAAAAGATTTAAGATATATTCATATAAAGATATTTTTACCAAAAGATTTAACGATATGCAAAGTGTATAAAATAGTATGCCCTTAGAACAATCGTATTCGTAAAATTTAACACCAAAATTTTAAAAAATACAAAAAATAAAATTAATCATTTGGTTTGTGAATGACTCATATAATATATTATATTTTTGTGAGATGAATAGCTTTAAAAAGGCTGTTATCAAAGTAAAGGATGAAGTATTTTAGAATGACAAGTATTCATGTAAGAAATAATGATCCATCATTTTTCAAGAAAATGATTAAATTGTAACGTTGTAATGGTTTTTTTTTGGAACTTTGATTTTTGCGATGAGTAGATCACGATCCAAATAAAAAAAAAAAAAAATTGATCTTGAATATATTGAATATCAATGACAAATAACAATACCACAATTTTCTTTCAATCTTATAGAAGAAATATTTATTGAACAATTAGATACATCTAATATATATATATATATATATATATATATATATATATATATATATATTATTAATCTATATATATATATATATATATATATATATAGCTTAATAATACAAACTAAATAACAATTCAAACTAAATAAATTGTGTAACTGGAATATTAGAATTATATGATTGTTCAAGTAAATTAAGAATAAATTACTTCCTTCAAATTAAAAGTTGAAGATTTACAAGTAATTTGTATAATATATTTCTATAATAATTAAAAATAATAATTATATTATTTAATATAATGGTTTTATAATAGAATGAATTAAAAGAAAAAATTATTTTAAGAACAAGAGCATTAGAAAATATTTCTTTAAAAAAAATGGATATTTATCTTTAATAAGTAACATATCTATCTGTAAAATATTCTCAATATATTAAGTAGCTCAAGAATTTCAAGATATTAATTTGTATTTAAATAAATTAAGTGTAAAAAAATCATTCACATAGCTCGTGTTATATATATATTTATAATTTTATAAAATAAAACATAATTCTAAATAATGTTAAAAATATATAATTTAATATTCAAATCAAATAAATTTATTTATTTATTTTACTCAAGTGCATTAAATACATATTCAATTATTTAAATAATATTTATATTCGAGTGAATTAAAAATTGTATGTATATATGTATGTATATATACATACAATAATTTTTATAGCTTTTGCTAGAAAGACCATTTTTAATTTATTAACAGATTAATTGTAAAAGTAGATATTACGACGAAATTTATATTTACAATTTCAACTGATTTAATTTTTAGTATATATTTAGTATATTTGTAATTGATTCAATTTTCTTTACAATTTCACATCACATTAAATTTATATTACAATTAATATTAAGATTTTATCAAATATTTTTATATTAAAACAGTAAATAATATGTCAATTTTTGACATAAGCAATCTTTTTATGAATGTTTTCTACAATAGGATTATATGGTATGATATCACTTTTCTTTATAGTTCTCGTACAGTTTAATTATCACTACAAATCAGTATAACTGATTATTATTTGAATCTTGTAATGATTCATTTAAACTTTAAATAATAAATTTTTAAACTGTTGCAGTAGTCTACACATTTGCATTTTACAATATTAGTCAAAAATATTCAAGTAGTAGATGATGCATTGTTTTTGAATTGAAAATATCGTGAAAAAGATTGACTTATAGTTTAAGTATTTTTTCTTAAAAATGATCGGTATTTATCATCGATATATAGATTGTTTTTTATACGTATTTAGCAATAATAAAATAGCATAAAGTAAATTCGAATGATATGGGTTTACAATATTATAAATTCTTACGTTAATTTATGCTATTTTATACATCGTAGTATAAAAACTATAATTACATTTTTTTTTAAATAAGAAAGTTAGCTGAAGCTTTACCTTCCAATTATTACGTAATTATTAAAATCAAAGATAACTTTAAATGAAAACTTTTGGAAGATTTTTCGACGTTGCATCGCGTGTATTTGATAACTTTTTATTAAAACAGAAATATTCATTTACCTCGAATCATTCTGCGTGTATAATAAATATTGATTTTTTTTTTATTTTATTCACATTTTACATTTCTCATTTTTGTTTAATCTACACGTGATTTAAAAATGTTTTGCTTATTATTGTACTGTTATGTTGACATTAAATAAAAGAAGTGGCAATTTTCAGATTATGTACTTCATTTGACAACAGTCGAAATGCAATTATTTTACATTTTTATTCAATTGATAATACCTGAAACAATTCCAATACATATCTCCAATATATAGAAATATAAAATATTATAAATTATACCTTGTATACTAGAAAACTAGAATAAATACCTTGTAAACTAGAAAAAATAGAATAGAAAAATATTTAAAATACAAAAGCAGAATAATTGAATATTTGTTATAATTAACCAATGATGAAACGTATAATATGTATATTTATTATACTGATAGGATTAAGCAATTTTCAAGAAATTTTCAAGTAATTTTAAGATAAATTATAAATATTTAACATCTTCTTTTTGAATTTTTNAATTATAAATATTTAACATCTTCTTTTTGAATTTTTTTAAAATTCTACATGTTAAAAATAGATGTATTCTATTTTAAAAAAGAGTATACCTTTCATCTTTACATATATTAACTGATAAAACTGGGTGAGAATATATTATTTAATTTTACCTTATGACATGTAATAATACATAAAATAAGAAGATATGCATTCTATAATAAAATTTTTATAATAATATTTTTATATAGAATCGAAGTGCCAGAGTAAGCGTTAGCAATGAAAACAATGTATTGCTCGATCCAGAAGTACTGACCGATTTCTCAACCCAAACTTTGGTTCTAACTGTTCTGGTCACTTTGGTTAAAAATTCAACTGATGAAAATGAGCAGCGGATTCTTTACGAATATCTTGCGGAAGCTTCAGTGGTGTTTCCAAAAGTTTTTCCAGTAATGTAAGTCTTTATTTTTCAATATTTTTAATCAATTATGTGTTAAAAGAATCAACAATAATTATTAATAATTATTAATTGTTACAGTAAGTTATTCATTTTAAAGATTTTTTTCATAATTTTAAGTAATAATAAATATAATTCATTGCACTATTGTTTGTAATAATTAATTTAAGGCATATTAAAATATGTGCACCTAACTTCAGAGTTAGAGTTAGTATTTAATTACTATTACATAAAAATAGAAAATATATCATGAAAAATATTGAACAGTATAAAATTCTTGTGTTACAGCTGCTTCTGTCTTTAAATAACTGGGTGAAACATAATATTGTATAATTTAATTGCAGATTGCATATTTATAAATTAATATCTAAAATTTTTGTATAGAATCATCCATTAAGATGGCACTATATTAACTTTTACCGTTTCCTATTCTACATTAATTACAGTAATCTATAAGTGCAAAAAAATTTAGTTCTAAGTTAATATGTTATAGAATGAATCGAAGCATTAGCTGAGTATATAGGATATTAATATATCCAATATTGATCTAACTGCAAATTATTTACTTGAATATTATGATAATTTAGAGTGAACCATGTAATTAAATCGACG
Source organism: Lepidotrigona ventralis hoosana (assembly GCA_002806875.1). Taxonomy (NCBI): domain Eukaryota; kingdom Metazoa; phylum Arthropoda; class Insecta; order Hymenoptera; family Apidae; genus Lepidotrigona; species Lepidotrigona ventralis. Next base: position 37,354 of record NIPQ01093077.1, read on the forward strand.
AATATCTCCGTCGTTTTTGAAAATAGGACAGAACTTTATTAACAAAAATTATTTAATACAGAGGAATAGAATCATATGAAGGTAACAATTCTTTTGTAGGTGAAAGAGTTCAAGGTCATTTGAAAATCACCTTTATTTTTTTCAGTGGAACGATATATTTTTTGCTTCTTTAGTCAACGTTACTTAGGATATTTTTTATGAGAAAATATTAACTTTACGTACGAGTTGAAAAACTCTTAAGATATTTTAACCTTAATTCTAAATTAATTCTAAAATCTATTGTATGAGTCCATATTTTTTTTTAGAGACTAAAAAGCTGCAAAATTGCAAAAGTATATACGATTCTATTTAAAAAAGTTGGAATAACCTTGAAATTTCTGTTGCCACTTTTCTAGCTATCACCAAAAATTATCACCATATTATAGTCTCTTTTATACCAATCAATTTTTATCAACAAAGTTTTTTCATATCTTCTATAAAATCTGTATATGAAAGTTCTACATGAATATCGACGTTTTTCGTTTCTTTTAATATACCAAATTCACTTTTTAATTTTTTTAGAATTTCTTAAATATTCTTTAATGCAAAAGATCTCTTTAACATCTTGTTTTTTAACTTTTCAATCATTAGCTACTAACTTATATTAATAACTTAAGTTGTTACCATAATGTATATACAGGGTGTTTCAGCGTTGGTAATACATGTAAAGTAGAGTTCTACGTGAAAAAATAAGTCAAATTTTTTTTTTTTTGACTTATTTTCTCATGTAAAATCACCTCCACTTTTCATGTATCACCGACGCTGGAACACTCATATATTGAAATAAAGATGGATAATAAGAAATAATATAAAAAAATCATGTTTATGGAAAAATTATTGATAAATCTTAAATTTAGGGGAGGCAGCTAACTTTTACATATATTGTCAAAAATACCCAGGTTAAGTAATATTCAGGAGATTTTAATCGCTTTTTATTAAAAAGTTATTAATAAAAAATATTTATAGAATATAGCAAATTTAAAAGTATTGGAAAGCATAAGTGACTGATATATACATGGACAACTTGAAAAAATAAAATTGATGTTTTTAATTAAATATTTTACTTTTTGTCTCTGTACATAGAAGTTTAAAAATATGCACAAATAAAGATTCTGTTACTTTTTTTTATTGTTTTTAAATGCGCATTATAGTAAGAAACTAAAATTTTTGTTTATGTGATAAGAAATAGCGCATGCAGTTTATGAATTTAAAACTTAGTTTTAATATTTTTAAAAGTTCTATTTTGAGTAGTAAATTTTCGATAAATTACCTAAAAACATGATTTGACAAAAATAGGATATACTTTCGGTCAAAAGTTTGAAGTATCTTTTAAATAAAATATTCTTCATTTTTCATGCGTTAAAGATTACAATTAAAATGTTTTCTCTTTAATATTTTTATATTTTTAATATCTTAATATCTTTATTTAAGATAAAAAAAATAATAGAGCTAATTTTCAAGTTTTTTTAAATGTTCCCAACATCCAGATATATGATAATTATATGTACTATAGTGTAATACATTATCTAAAGTTATTTCGTATGCAAAAATAATAATTGCCGTGTGTTGAAATTCCGTGTGAAAGAATATATTTAAAATAACGCTACAATATATTTAAAATACACTTACTGAAACATTTAATATTATAGATATATATAAATGTATAATATAACATTAACAGATTTAAATTTTTTTATAGCCATAATTTACTCGATGCAAAAATAAATAGTGTATTATCTTTTTGCCATGACCAAGAAATATTGAATTCTGTACAAGCAATCATACAAAACATGATTGCATGTGAGGATGCAAGCCAACAACAGTTACATTATTTACAAAGTTGTGGATTTGGTGGGTTATGGAGATTTGCAGGACCATTCACAAATGTAAGTACATAAAGTAAGACAGAAACACAGTATAATCAAAATATAGTACTATCAAAAACAGAAGAAAAAATATAATGAAAATTGATCTTTTTCAAAACGAAGGTGCCAACAAAAATAATTTCATATATTTTTTAATTTTTTTTATTTTTCTCGTAGAATCACTTTTTTTCTGGTTATATTTACTATTTTCTGTACATAAATATATTGTCAAATAAGTAATCAATTGTTTGAAATTATCAAATAAGTAATCAATTGTTTGGTATTTAAAAAAAAATGAAAATTAATAATATTTTATGTTATGTATACGTATAATGTACGTGCTATGTACATAAGAAAATATATGTACAGGATGCCCTGCAACTCGTAGACAATTAATTGAAAGGTGATTCTAGATGTAAAAATAAATCGAAAAGGAACTAAAATTTTTTCATTAAAGCTTCCGTTTCCTAAAAAATAGAGTTTT
>NIPQ01093078.1:0-22183 GCA_002806875.1 Lepidotrigona ventralis hoosana
TGATTATGATGATGATGATGATGATGGTGATGATGATGATGATGATGATGATGATAATGATGATGATGATGATGATGATGATGATGGGAAGTAAACGAGAACCTAAACTTCGGAACAGGTGATTACGAATTGAAATTTACTACTTACATAATATTGGGTTTTGTATTATTAAAAAATTTAACTCAAGGTTAAAGTCTCTGTTACGAATAACATTTCTTACTTTTAATGTTTATAAGGAATTATCAGAAAATTCCTTGTGTTAGGTAATCTATATAATCTATATTTATCTATAAAATCTAACATTTTATGATACAACGGACCAACATCATAGATATATACATGCTTATGTGTTTACTCCTTGTGCACTTTTTTTTTTTTTAATTAATCAACCGTAAAATCAATAGTAAAATCATGACTTGCATTTGTATTCACATGTACATAGATCTGAAATTTCAAAGATTAAGTTGCGATTAGTTTACCATCATTTTATAATCGAATAAGTCATGAAGCCGCGATTTCGATGTTTAATGTTTTGTATTCTCAAATATTAATTAACAAATTAAAGAAACATAGGTAATGCAAGGAAATCCAGCATTGAATTAAGAAATCGCCTGTGCAAAATAATAACACCCAATAGTGCTAAATATTTTTCAAATTTTCTTTTTATTCTATAAACTTGTACTAATTTCAATATACTTTTCTCTGACAGTTTAGATGAATGAATTTTTCTCCATGAATCCAAATGGACTGATATATTGTACTTTGTACATGAAAGAATAAAGAAGAAGAAGAAGAAGAAGAAGAAGAAACAACATAATACACATAGGCGCCAAGTAGACATGGAACAAAAAAGGGTTAAACGTAACCCTTAAGACGTGTAACGAAAGTTCATGTTCTTTTGTAAGCTAGTTATCCAATGAATTATTTTTTAAAGATAAATCATACCGAGAATAAATATTAATTAATTAATATTTTCATTTGCAGATGTTATTCATGGCTGAATCCAAGAATTGAGTGACCAATTAATGACAATAACTATATCTAACTTTCAAAAATAGAATTCTAAAGTATGCCGAATCTTTGCTGATGACCATAGCTGAGAAAGTAAAAAGGTGCTCAAGTTCATATTTTTTTATTTATTAACTGTAGTTATGATATTTAAGTAAAGTATGTAAACTTATAAGTGTTGTTTGCATATAGGAAGACATCCTAATTTTAAATTAAAAAAGTGGAAAATATCGAAATATCTGGAAATGTAACGATTGTGTTATTATACCTTCTAGTACGGTCGAGGATCGGAAATATTATAGAATTTCTTCGATAATATATTTTTGATTAGAGTTGCAAAGATTTAAAATTGATAGTAAAAGATTTAAAAAAACTCAAAACTAAAAAAATCGAGAATCAAACAGTGAAAATCAAGCGCAAAGTGCAGTTTTGTTCGCAAAATAATGTTCTTTCTAAATTTTCCAGGAAAGCTAGAATACTGATCCCACGACCTACAATTATTTTTCAGTCATATCCGATATTAATGCAATTGTTATCTAAGAACGATGTCACTAGGGGGTGTAGTGTCCACTCCTAGATGGCACATACACTAATAAGAATTATTTTCAATAAAGTACAATGTTCTTTAAAGCTAAGAATAACTTACTTTTCCTATATCTAAATCATAATAATATCTTTTCTCACATCATTTAAAAATGCTGCTGATAAAAAGTAATCGGTTGTCAAAAGCTGCACATGCACAATATGATAGAAGCAATCGACTCTTAACAGCACATGTATAATATATCATAAAGAATTCATTAAAATATGTTTAACATACATTATTCGAGTATAAATGCCGCGCGTGAAGAAGCAAAATCAAATGCGTCGTAAAGTAGAAACAAGTACTATGAGGACTTGCATGTCAAATCGGGCACACGTGATACCAAAGCTAAAAGACCTTGTGTTAGTGAAATCAATCGCGTAGCAGGAAGGAAATCGTTTTTCATTAAACAAGAATTTTCAATGCCATATTGACTTCTTAACACCGCATATGAAGAATCAGTGACTAAAGAAGGGATATTTCAAGACTTCACTTCACATTTTTTTTCTTAACGCACGTTAAAGGTAAAAATACTTGGTGAATATTTCATACTTAGTAAATTATTTATCAGGGAATTATTTAGTTAATTATTTATTTAGTAAATTATCTAACCGGGATAAAATTTAATTATGGAACACGAACACTCATTTGCACAAATATTGAGAAAGAGTTTAAAAGTTTTATGATTATATTTTACGCATTTTTATATAGATGAATGATGTTGTTTAGAATAAGACTGGTTATTTTTCACTTGCATATTCACTTCAGAAATCGTTTTTTTTGAAAGTTTTTTTTCCAAATAGCAGAACTCGANAAAAAAAAAAAAAAAAAAAAAACATTAAGTAGTAGATAGTTTTGCCCTGCGTTTTCATAACCGTGACCGCGAAAATAATATTACTTATTAAAAATACAAAAAGAAATTGATATTTCATTCCGTTGAATATGATCACAAACAGGAATTTTTTTTCTTAAATTAAACCTTCAGAGGAAGAGAATGAATGATTTAAAATGGGTTATGTACATATTGATGGTCATATTCTCTTTTATAATACAATAGTACATGTACATTTTACAGTTGCACTTTTTTTTATGGAAATATTCCTTTTTCTTGCGTATATCGAATCATTTTCTTTATTTTTTTTTTTTTTTATATAATACACAAAGTTAAAGTAAAATATTCTTTTAAATTCATCAATGTTATACCAACATTTCTTTACATAGACATGACTAAAGGATTCGATGCAGAGGATCAAAGGAAAGAAGGAAAGGTTTTTGCTTAAAAAAAATAGCGCAATTGCAAAGTGTACGTGCATTGTTGCACTTGTGTGAAAATAAAATCTTCAATCAAGTGATTGATTTAATTTATTTGTTATCTTTTTTTAAATTTAAAAGTAATTAGTAATCGTACACTTAGTAGCAAGAATCTTATTTAATCATCTTAGTAGTAAAAAAATAATTCTACATTTATAAAAAAGAGGGACTCGACAATGTGTGTTTCCCTCTTTTTTTTTTTTTTATTTTATTACGGAGAATTTTAAATATCGACTTTTGACCAGCTCCTCGATACAGATAAATACGACCTATTACGTTGTACGTAACGGAGTGATTCATCACCCCACTACCTGTTCGCTTTTATGTTCAAAGTAGAAGTGCTGTAACCTTTGTAGAAGACGGTGGTGAATTTTTCGACAGTTTCGCTCGGCGAGAGAAAAAAGAATGGCACCGACGTTCAGCAAATTTATGACCAGACGCAACGTGGCTGGTGTTTGTGCTTTAACTGCGTTGATATGGATTTTAAAAAGAAGAAACCGGAAACAAGCCGCGAAATACAGGTGATATCTCTGTGTAATGTTTATTAGCAGTTTTTATTCGTGATGCTGTGATATTAAACATGTTCACTTTTCCCGTAGAAATGCTTGGCCCACTAATGACATTCAGTATGTTATCAAAGAGGTAAGAGAAAAATGTGGAGGGATTTTTATAAGTATGTGTATTTTCAATCATCAAATGTACACAGTGGTTCAAATACATATAGAATATAATTGTAAAAATTCTTTTCCAATGTATAGTATGTATATCGTATAAAAAAATTGTTTGCAACATACAGTGCGATAAAACTGTTATAATTAAATTGATTCATCAAATAAGTTTCATATTACAGCGTTAATAACATATCAAAAGAAATGCAAGTTTTGTACGATTGATATTTAAATGAATATTGTTGTAGCGAGTTACAACTGTAAAAATGATCTTTCTTTTTTCAGGAAGAGAAGCCTAAAATACCGAAAGCTCATGTAAATGCTAGATTCTTTAGACAATTGTATCAATTATTCAAAATTGGTGTGCCATCGATGGTGTCTTTTGAAATGGGCTTTATTGTGCTTATCGCAGGCACGCTTATTGTAAGATCTGTCTGTGACTTTCAGTTGATAAATATGATCACTGCATTGGACGCGTACGTAATGACATTTGTTTGTTAATTCTGTTTCCATTATGGGGATGTACAAAAATGTGATAGTTTTTGGTACATTGTTTTTTTTTTTTTAGATCGATCCTTAGAATGGACAAGCCTTCGTTTAAAAGAAATCTATTTAAGTTCTTATGTCTAATACCAATGGTAAGTGGAACTTTATGTAGAAGAATTAAAAGTTGCTTTCATAGGCTGCTAATGAAATCTTTTCATTCAGGCTGCCAAGCAGCTTTATTTTCTAACCAATTGGAAGAAATTATTGATATAATCTTCCATGATTATATTTATTTAGATATCTCTTGTGAACAACGTACTGAAATACAGTACATATGAAACACAGTTGAGGTTACGTACAAATATCACACGATATTTGTTGGATCAGTACCTTAAGTAAGTCAAACTCCTTATTTTGTTATTACACTTCTAGCGTGTAAATTAATACAGTTCGTAGGATTGATAATAATGTTCAGAGGTTTTGAAATAAGGAAAGACAAATTAAAATTCTTTTTGCAGAGGCTTTACTTATTATAAAATGAGCAATTTAGATAGCCGTATAGCAAATCCAGATCAACTTTTAACTACTGATGTTGACAAGTTTTGTGAAAGCTTCATAAACCTGTATAACAATATTGCAAAACCTTTATTGGACATCGGCTTCTACATGTACAAACTTACAATTAATCTTGGTCAAGAAGTACGTAAAATGAAAGTCTTATTAATATAAATATATAACATTAACAGTAAAATATATATTCATTTTACAGACGCCAATAATAATGCTGTCATATCTTGTTTTTGCTGGTATTATAATAACTTATTTACGCAAACCTATTGGACAAATGACAGTAAAAGAACAACGTCTGGAGGGTGAATACCGTCATATTAATTCAAGGTTAATTACGAATTCCGAGGAAATAGCATTTTATCAAGGAAATAACAGAGAAAAGTTAACTTTGTTAACCAGCTTCCATAAACTTGTATGTTACAAAAAAACTATATATTGAATATTAACTAGTCAAGGGCAAGTTAACTCTCTACTTCAAAAGTATTTCTTTTGTAGATGACACATCTTCGCAAGTGTCAAGAATTTAAGACTCTCATAGGAATAATTGATAATTTCGTTGGCAAATGTAAATATTTTCCATGAATTTGATAGTGTAAAATTACTTGCCTGTGGCAGTAATAATTTTCAATGTTTGACATGTTTGTTTTAGATATGGCGACAATGGTCGGTTTTTATGCAGTAAGCTTACCTTTCTTCATGGAGGACCATGCGCTCTTGAAAACTTCTAATCATCGTTTTAATAGTTACTACACGTACGGTCGTATGTTAATAAAATTGTCAGAAGCCATTGGTAGATTAGTTCTAGCCGGAAGAGAAATGACAAGACTAGCAGGATTGACTGCCAGGGTCACCGAAGTAAAGGACGTTCTTGGCGATATAAATTCAGGGAAGTATGAACGAACGATGGTTTGCGATTTCAAAGACGAGTCAATTGGAAGTCCGGGCAAAGGGAAGATAGTGAACAAGGATAATATCATAAGATTCGAACATGTACCTCTAGTAACTCCTAATGGTGATATCCTTATCAAAGAACTATCATTCGAAGTTAAATCAGGAATAAATGTATTAGTTTGTGGTCCTAATGGCTGTGGGAAAAGCTCTTTGTTCAGAATACTGGGAGAAGTAAGTTCTTACAGTTTTTTTTTTTTTTTTTTTTTTTTTTTTTTTTTTTTTTTTTTTTTTTTTTTTTTTTTTTTTTTGTTCAGTTTAATTTTACGTTGCATGTTTACTCATATTTCGAATCATGTAAAATTGGTTAAAATAGTTGTGGCCAATTTGGAATGGAACAGTTACCAAACCTCCGCGAGGAAAATTATTCTACATTCCTCAACGTCCTTATATGACTCTGGGTACGTTGAGGGATCAAGTGATTTATCCTCATACAAAAACGGAGATGACGAGACGCGGGCAGATGACGGACGACGATTTAAGAAAATTACTAGATCTGGTTCAATTGGGCCATTTGTTAGAAAGGGAAAATTTCACAAATAGCGAGGGGCAAGCTTGGGATGCTGTAGCTGACTGGATGGATGTTTTGTCCGGCGGGGAAAAACAGCGTATAGCAGTATGAATATTATTTGTCATATATGAACGAAACACAAAACCAACCTTCATAACATTAATTACAAATCATTTTTCCAGATGGCTCGTCTTTTCTATCACAAGCCGCAATTTGCAATTTTGGATGAATGTACAAGCGCTGTTAGCGTCGACGTAGAGGACTCGATGTACATGTACTGTAGACAGGCAAATATCACGTTATTCACAGTATCGCATCGACGATCCCTTTGGAAACATCACGAGGTTTGGAAAGAAATTTTCATTATACATTCAACATTGCATTCGATTCATGTTTATATTCATTTTTAGTATTATTTGCAAATGGATGGAAGAGGAAACTACGAGTTCAAAGCTATTGAACCGGATACAAAAGAATTTGGATCGTGAATTTTCATGTCCCTTGCATCGAATACTTACCACTATGCAAGGGACCGTCGTTTTATGTTCGATTAATTTCGAATAATTATAAATATAAATGTGCAGTGTACAGCGCATGTATGTATGTATTATATGTATTTCTATGTTAAAATCGTTTAGATTCATGAATATTTTATTACTATATACTGTATATTTTTTATATACCGTATTTTTATATACTGTATATTTTTATATTAATGTCTTTTACAACAAAGAAGAAAAAATGGGAAGAGTAATATAAAATAACGTAATATAAAATAATAACGGCTTTAATGCTATTAACTTGTTAAAAAAAAAAAAAACAATAACGTGTAATTTAAATTAGTTAATTGTATTAGTATGTGTATTGTTCCAATGCTCGCGAAAAAGAAAAAGAGAGAAAGAGAAATATAACATCTTTTAGGTGTAACATTAAGTTATTGGTATAACATTTTTGATATTTAGTTTCTCAATATTACATCACATCGTAAAATATTAAAATATAACGACGATACGCGTCAAATGCAATCTATAATGTATATGTGTACGTATACAAAGTTATAGTTTAAATCATTTTATACTTTACAGATTAAAAGTAATTATCATGATTTGTTATGTGTAGACCACATTGAATAAACATTGCCAGAACTTATATCGAATTGCTGGACAATAAGAATGTGTAATAAACTCGGTGATGAAAATCGTATTGATATCAATCGTAATCTCAATATCCATTAGGTACCGGACAAGAAATCAAGAGTCAAGTAATGAAATAATTAAATAGTATAAAAGTATAAAATATATTAGAACACATCGTAACAAAAATAATCATTATGCTGCAAAATGTCACTTTCTTTATAACGTTATATAAGATTTGGGTGAAAGAAAAAATGATGATAAAACGGATTCTTTGAATTCCTTTTCGTAATACAAATTCAATAGAATTCTTATTACGAAGAAGTATATTAAATATTTAAAAATATCTAAAAAAAAAAAAAAAAAAAAAAAAAAAATTAAAATAAAAAATTAAAAAAAAAAAAAAAAAAAAAAAAAAAAAAAAAGAAAAATGTTATAACAGCATTTATCGAATGAAATAAATTTCTATCATAGATTTCCTTTTCTTCCAATTATTTTGACGAAACATAGATATTTTCATCAAAAATTGCGCGATTGGTAGTTCAACCTGAGATAAGCTTTTGAATCAACTGAGTCGAATAAACTCTCCAAAGTACAAACGGATTGAAAATGATCTTTTCTACATTTAAATTTCCCGCTCGCATGAATGGATATCGCTGCGTCCGTCGAATTGGACGCCGCCATGTTGGTTGACCGTTGATCGGTCGGAAAAGCTAGGCCGGGTCTGGGAAGCTAGCAAAAGGTCCGGGCTTTCGACTATTCAGTTGCTAGCGGCTGGTCATAGGGTCTGTACGTTTTGGAACTCTTTCCCGGTGGTTGTGTGTATATACGCGCGCGTGTGTGTGTGTGTGTGTGCGCAAGAAGAGTGTGCGACAAAGGAACAAAGGCGAAGCACCTTTGCGTATTCGACAAAAGGACTGGAAAATCGAAGAATTTCGTCACACATGTACGCAACGGTATTCAACGGGAACGAACAGTGCGAATGTGCTAAAAACGACTCACGTCGGAAACCGATATTTTTCGATACTTGGACATCCTCGTGTGGAATCCTTTTGTAAGCACAAGTGAGTCCTACGTACGATATATATTTCAAGGATATATCTCTCGTACGTTTTCTTTTCTTTTCTTTTTTTTTTTCTCACTCTCCTTAGATTGGTCTCCACCTCTGTTCGTCTCTCCCACTTCTCCCTTCCCGTCCTGAGGTCTCTCCCCGTGTTGTCGGTGTTTCGCCGCGACGTTCCTCGTGGCGTGAGCGTTCCCGAAGACACGGTGGCCGGACCTTCGGTGACTGCGGTCGTGTGACGCGGACGAACGTGTCTCTGGCAGCTAGGAGGACGCCCCGAGGGACACAGGTGCAGGTGCGGGTGCTGGACTGCATGCACACAGCTAATACGTAGTGGTGGTGTAGTAGTAGTAGGCGATCGGGACGCGAGGACGTGGGCTGGAACGGCATAGGTGTGCGCAAGTTTTGACGACACGGTCGCCGCCAGTGTCGTCGTTAGTTACCGTGGCAGAATGGACGATAGTACGGGCTCACCGTCGGACGTGACGGCGATGGGCAATAGCGAGAACGACGAAAGATCAAAGGTGCAACGGGACGCCGACGACATCGCCGGTGGTGGTTCGTCGTCGGCCGCGTCGTCAGGGACGGCCAGCACCACCACCACCACCACCACCTCTGCGTATTCCACGGCGACGCAGAGTGACCAGCCATCGGAATATTGCGGTCAAGGCTCGATAAGAGCCAGCTCCGCTTCACCGCTCCCAACGAACTCCTCCTCGTCTTCGTCATCGTCGTTATTGTCGTCGTCGTCCTCGTCGTCCTCGTCGTCCTCCTTTTCCTCCTCCTCCTCCTCCTCCTCTTCCTCTTCCTCTTCCTCCTCCACACCGCCACCGCCACCGCAGCCGGGGTGTGGCTGCGTCGCTGCCACTGTCCTCGAGCCCGACGAAATTACCATCAGCATCACGCCGACCACTGGTGGACAGTTTGACCTCACGGTCGATCGGACCGACACCGTGGNAGTTTGACCTCACGGTCGATCGGACCGACACCGTGGAGAACCTCAAGAAGATCATCTCGAAAAGGCTGAAGGTCGCCAAGGAACGTATTTGTTTACTACATCGTGAAAGGTTTGTATATTAAAAGATTATGTATGTATGTATGTATGTATATGTATGTATGAATCTCTTATAGGAACCAAGGATGATGATAACTTGATTGTAAGAAAGATTTTGCAATTTTAGATTTTACGTGTTCGGTGCTTTGTTTCTTAGAAAGTATAAATGATCAGGCTTAATCAGAGTCGATTGATTTGGCTTCTGCAGAGGTAGGGGGGCGTACGTAGAATACGTACGACTTCGTTAACTGTCCGAAAGTCTGTGTTTGATAATTGACCACCACCATGATCACATCAGTTCTTGGTCGCGGCGTGCGGATTCGTTCGACAGAGTTTCGGCGTCATATTGCATGTCCCTTTTGTTTCTTTCGCGCACCGGGCGAATCCGATATTACACTATTTTTATTGTGGGGGGACGACTGAAAGAAAGAAAGAATCTTGAGAGATAGGTACGTATCAGGTGTCGCTGTTTTTGTTTCCCTCTCTTTGTTCCATTTTACGCCAAGATAAAATTCTTTTAGTCGTGCAAGCTGGTCCTTTGATAACCGATTTCGTCTCCATACGTGGCCAGTTGCACAAAAACCAGTGGTTTTGCTATCTTAACTTGCTTGTCGCAAACAGTATGTCTGTGATAGAATGGAAATCAGTAATTACACAAAGAATCGTAATCGTGCGAGGAAAATCGCGCGTTTAAAACCGCCGATAAGTCGACAGGACTTGGCCAATAATTTGATTTTGAGTGATTTTTCTCAGAGCTGGTCGTCGAAGGGAGAACTTAGCGTAGACAAAATTCACTCATTGGAAGGGAAAAAGAAAGAAAAAGAGAGAGACGTGGTAGGTGAACGTGTGCGTGCATACGAGATATATCATTGGCTGAAAGGTGCGAGAGAAAGAACGAGAACAGCATTGATGCTCTGAAAAGAAAAAGAGAGAGTGGGCATAATACTTGTAGGCGTCGTGGGGGCCGCACAGGCTGATCCTCCTTCGTGCAAGCACGCGAGAGAAACATGGTGGAGAGGAAGGTTGGCTGGCATACCATAGACCCGAAGTAGGAGGAGGTGGAGGTGGTGTAGTAGGTAGAATATCTCGGGAATCGCGTTCTCGTAAAGTGGAACGGTGACAGCCCTCCGCAGTGAGAGGTAGAGGAAGAAGGAGAAAGAGTCGGATGAAGAAAAGACGAGATAGGGCTGGCTATTCCCGTACGCCGTGCGCGACACATCACTGGATTTTTCTCCCTTTCTATTTGTCCATCTTCTCTTCCATTTTCTTTTTTTTTTTTCCATTTTTTCCATTTCACGCACACTCCGATTCCATGCAGCAATTTTATCATTGAACTTTATCTTCGATTGCATCTTTGACTTTAGACAAAGTCTTCGGACAAGTCGGGCAAAGCTCCTCAGTTGAGGAGCTCATTTAAAGCTCATTTAAATTGTTGATATTTGAAAGTTTGCGTTTAGTCATCTTAGGTTATTATCTCCTAAAACGTGCGTTTCTAAAATCTTCTTAGACCTTTTCCGATTTCTATCTGTTTCAGTAAGTATTGAAATATCTTCTAAATATTTGATTTTAGTATTTACCTTTTGTGTACTCCGTTTTGTGAACGTAAGTATCCCAAAGAGAAGATAGACGAAGAGAGGGGAGCAGCAGTATCAAATATAATTGTGTAATCTTATGTAAAAAAAAAAATTGAGCACTTTCAACGGGAGTTTCGCGTTCTTTTCGAGAGTTGCATCGAGGGGAAACGAATGTTGTCCATTGCTACTTGTTTTTTTTTGCGCTGCCAGCAGGCCAGTTTCAGGCGCAGGTAGGCACACGCTGGTTCTTCGCTGCGTATTCAATGTGTGTGCTCTCTCGTCTTGCCCGTCGGTGTAAATGCGACACGTGCGCATGGGAAGCCCGTTCGTCATACGCGTCCTATTTGTCTTCTTTTTCTGTTTCGTTCCTACGGCTCCTTGAGCGCATGCGTATCACGTTAAATGCAGAGTGGACTGATGATTTTAATTTGCCCCCGAGCGTTGGTGTTATTCTTTTTGCAAAACTGCCAGATTGCAATTATCCGGCGTTGAAAGACTTCTTCCGTTTTCAACAGAGATAAATATTCTGAAAATGTTCTCTTTTAATTTTGTGTTGTACCATCGTCGAAGGCTCATAACTTATAGAAACAAAATTGTTTTTCTGTCGATGGGTATCTCTCTACCTGAAAAGGTTTCTTTCTTTTGATCAACTTGGAAACTAAGAGACGTAGTACGGTCTAACCTTAACGGCTTTGTGCCATGGTTAAAAATGTGTCATCGGGGGTCTCATACCTGCCACTCGTTGTACATACAGGGAATGAAGTAGTTGTCCATCCAACTATTTTTGTCATGGAATACCATTCATTTAAAAGAACAATTTGCCTTTTCTATAAAAATATATTTTTGTAAAATGGATTTTGTAATTAGTAAGAATAACTAACTGTAATGGATAATGGTGTTAGTACAAGTGGATTTTCCTTCATGACCTTAGATGTGACTAAGGAGAAGATTTATTAAGCACAATATTTATCATTTTAGTGACAAGAATGTTTCTCAGTGTTATCACACTTTGCGTATTTATGTTTGCTCGGAATCAACCTTACCATAATTTATTCGTATCGTTTTTGTGCACTTCGTACCTCTTTCTTACTTAATTTCGTTTTTAATCGTACCTTTTAAGCGTGTATATCTAAATATTGCATTTGTCGTCATGATGAATTGTAACTTAACCTTCTTCCAAACGAGTTATTTGTTTCTGTTTTTCGTCGGCTGAGGAACTAATAAGTATCGCAGAAGACGCGTCTATACACGCTCATTGATCCAAATGTGTCGCACGATTCAGTGGCGATCGTTAGAATTAAAAATCCAAGAGGCTTACTAACCTGATTTTCACGAAAGGACAAGGTTAGGTTTTGTTAATAGGAATGTCCTAAAGGAAGAACTTATCAAAGGTGGTTGTAGAAACGTACAAAGGTCAAAGACTCGATTGTACCAGGATCTTCAGAAAAACCGTTAAACCCGTTGGACTGCCGCGCAAGTGGCGCCAGGGTCGTGAAGATCCGCCACCCTCGCGTTTCTGCTTTCAGTGCTGATCAATTCGGTCTTCGTCCTAAATCAGTTTATCGGTAGGAAATTCAAACTCAAAAACACATACCAGGGCCGTTTTCTTTTATGTAACATTGTTATCAGCAAAATTTTGTCCATCACAACTCGAGACTATAATTTTTTCAAATCGCTTTAACCCTCTATAGGCTGAATGTTTTTCTTGACTGTAAAAAAATTTATGTAACGTACAATCAACAAATATCAACCTGTACTACAGATTATAACAGATGAGTATTTAGCATTTTTTCAAAAATTTTATTATAACGAATAATAAAACTTTTATTCAGGATATTTCAGGATAGAAGTGATAACTGTTATCAAGAACGTTGTACTGGTTAATAAGGCGATATTGTACAACAAGACGTATACGCCATCTTGTGGAAAAAAGTTCAATTATTTAATAAAATATCGATATATTATTATGTGACTTGAAAGTAACACGGGTCCATAGAGGGTTAAATTTCGTTCCTCGCTGAAGGTGATGCCCGGACACGAATTCGCGGAATGTATATGCATTTCAAAACCGAGGTCGATTATACGAACGCTGACGAAAGAATGTATTTTTGCAATCGTTCCGGCTAGTTAATACTTTCGAGCGTATGCACGGCTCGCCATGTTGCGATGATAATAAGGAACGTTGCTCGAAAACACATCTTGCGATCAATTTATCTTGCTTTTATTAGAGGAAGTTGTAGCTAATAAATTTCAATCGGGCGTTACCCCGCCGTTGTATAATCTCCGGGTGTCGCTTGCGGACGTAACAATGGCGTGATGGTCGACCTGGTCCTCGTCAACATGCCTCGAATCTGTCTTATTCTCATCTGTAAATGAAACTATGTTATAAATTAATTTCAGTTCTATTGAATAAGAAAAAATGTAAATATAATTTGGAATAACACGTATGCGCCATAACCTATGTTTTAATGAATGAACAAGGTAACATTGAAGATCTATTTATATCTTTACTTATGATATCTTATCGTTAGTTAAGAATAGTTATATTAGTTAAGAAGCGAATAATCGACAGGGAATGCGAGAATAAGAATCAAATCTTTTCGTGTAGGACGGTTAAATTCGCGTTTCAAATGTCCACATACTTTAATAGTGGTCAATTTTTAAAACCTAACCTAAACCAAAAGTGTTGAAGTTTTATTTATTTCCCGTGAACAAGATCTTCAGTTGAAAAAATTCTATTTTTGACGCATTTGTATGGAATGTAAAGTAAACTCCCAGCTTTTTTTGTTTACTCAATTGAAATTTATCAAAAAAGATGATTTCCCTCTCCTGTCGATTGGCTCCTCTGTCGATTATTGATAATACCTACAATATCTACAGTTGCAAAGTATAGAGTGGGCCAAAAGTTGTTTTTTCTTCTTCTTTAATAAAACATCAAAATATAAGAAAAAACTAATTTTATTAATTTTAAATTAAATTTAAGTTCGAACGTGATTTTCTTGTTGCGTTTAAAAAATTATTCAGAAAATTATCTTTCAAACGTTGGCTGTGCCATGTATAATAAACGAATATTTAGGTTAATTTTAGGAAGTGATTTTTGGCCTGTCCTGCACAGCTGTGAAACTGCACGTAGAAAACATGATTGTAAAAACGTTTCAACTCCGATTGCGAGGAATAACTGAAGGAGTAAACATTCTACGAAAAGAGTTGCACAATGATTCTCGTGACATCGCGAGTCGATATCGCGGTCTCTCCGTAACCGCGGTTTTTCTCGCGTTATTTGCGACTTTGTTCGATGCCTGTGTTGTCGCGATAGTGTGTGACTTATCGTACTGTCTACTAATCTCTTTGGATCGTGCCGCTCTTATCGTTATTTTCTCTATAATTTTCAGCGTCATGGCTACGCAACAAGGTTCCTACCCGTCACAACACCGAGGCTACCGATGCATTGACTCTAACAATTTATTATGCACGCTGTAATTTAAAGCTTCCACCAGATTATCATAATCAATTGCATATTCGCTTATTCGTGGATTATGTGTTAAAAATAGACCGGCGGGTTTCTATTGTGCGACGTGTAATTACGCCACGTACGTGTAATCTTCTTACATGTGCTTGGCGCGATAATGGGTAACGCCGTGTTCAAATTAGCTCCAATTATCGCGAAACGATATTCATGAGAAACGTGTTTTTCGTAATCTCGTAAAAGAGGCGAGGCTTGAACGAGAATTTAACTGAGAATTTTGTGTATTCCAGGCAATTGCGCGAGGGCACGCTCGAGGAAAATCGTTTACAAGATGGCAGTAGGCTCACGTTGCTGCCGAGTGTGGAAACCGGCCTATTGGTGAGTCCAGTTGCTTGTTCCTGACAATGAAATATCCCAATGACAAGACACAGCCGTGGAGATCTGCTTGTTGTTACTCAATCGCGTAAACTCAACCTCTCCTTTTTCTAGCAGAAGGTATAGTTGCGATTTCGTAGCGAGAGATCGCTAACAAAACGTGGTTCGTGTGCGAGACAAATTGAATATTGATCGACAAAATGATTAATCATCGGCGGGAAAGTAAGTTTTCTATCGTGTCGTCGGATTTTGCGGAATTCCTCTTGAGAAACGCTTATTTTTATTATTATTTTTTTTTTCCCCTCCACTTTGCGAAGCATTCACGGAAGAGGAGATCGCAAAAAGCATGCAAGAGAATCGCGATCCGGATAAACGCCGTTAACTCGGTTCGTGTATCATTGGGTCACTTGGTTTCTCGGTCATCGTATCGTCGGTACTTTATTTTTCCAGCGCTATTGCATCACAGTTTTCTTTGTTCCCTGCGCATCGTCCTGTTTGAGGTATCTCACAACTGGACAACACCGAAAATCTCTCATCAAGTAAAACATAACCTCTATTTCTCTATTTTGTTGCAATTTATCCTTCAGTTTGATCCTTTGACTTCCAATCCAATGGTACTTTAAACTTTAAATTTCCACGTGATTAATTGTACGTTTATCTTACAGTTCCACATTTCCGTACCCAGCATCCCATGAAAAAAGGAGAGAGAGAGAGAGAGAGAAGGCTATTTAAGATTTTTCACTTTGGTCAGTGCGTTTCCATGGGAAAATTAGAAACTTTTGACCGTCTCTCTGGCTGCGTTAACATTCGATTCGAATCGGTTGATGCAAAACTCTGGGGCCCCGCTGATGATGAGTGCACGCGCTCGTACACAAAGGATATACAATCTCTTTTTCCTCTCTCTCTCGTTGTGTGAAGTTGTGGCTCTCCGGGCCTCTGTTCCGAGGCACTGGCAACAGCGCCGGCACACGGAGTCCTTATCGCGACCGAGACTCGTTCGCATGGCTGTCAAGGGGACCGCCCGCCCGCCCGAGTCCTCGGTCACCCGCAGTCAATTTTAAAGCGTACCCGTGTCTCTATGTGTGTGTGTAGGGGACGCGTGTATATATATGGGTGTGTATAACTATGCTCCGTGGGCACGATCATCGCTGCATGCCGCCTCTATACACGCCCGCTGTTTTCTTTCGTGGGTGGTTACGAAGAAACGGGGCGAGACCCTAACAACGCGCCGGTGTTTCGCACAACGTATATAGTTGGCCAGCCTGGTCAGCTCCTCTCTCTCCCCCGTGGCCAAGAACGCTTCTTTGGATTGTGACGCACACACACCTTGTATATCGAGTTACTTTGAACGGAAGTTCAAAGGAGAAACTTGCCCAGAATTCAAACTGTTTTGGTATCGACAATTTTCACGATGCCTGTAGCCGAGAACATTTGTATGAAATATTTTGAAATCTCATTAAAGCTCGGTGAAGGTGTTTCTTCTGAAAACAATTTGAGAATGTACGGCAGAATTCTGGATGTTTTTTTTTTTCTTTCCTTCTAGGAATAGTATCTGATTGAAAGTTTCATTATTTAACAGTGGAGAAGGACGTGGTTCTGTGTGGAAAACTCGCGTCTGTAAAAACGTAGATAGTATGTTAACAGTTCATTCATAAGCACGTAGCAACGGTTCTTGACCTTTATTTGAGAAAATACCGATGTTTAGTGTGTCGAGGGTTCTCAACCTTTACACACATTGTTGAATAGGGGTGGAACCCAGCTGATTAGAGATTGTCCGCGGTATTTGAAGTGAAATTGAATATCGCGCTGCTTTGAATAACAAAAATCAAAAGAATGCGATAGCAGTCGTAAAGGTCGTGTCACGACGCGGCTTTATCTCTCATTACCGATAGTCGAACCGCGATTTGTATTATGCAGAGGCAGAGTTTTGTTGAAACGGTCTTTTATTAGAGATATTGTATCGAGTTTAGTACCGAGTGTTTTGGAAAGTTTCTTGAGATCAAAGGAAAAGCAATTAGGGAAAAATATTCTGTTTAAAATATTAGATTAGGTCAGAAAATCCAGGGAGAACTTGTCCAAAGCGGAATTATTTCCTTGATGTGAAGCAATGTCTTGGCTGAAAGAAGAAACCTGCCAACTTTCACGAGCAATCTAATATAATGGATTACTTTACTATTCAAATACTTTTCTGGCGTTACATATACTTACCTTAAATATCTGTTACATGTTGCTTTCAAATTTTATTGATACAACTGTGTTTTTTTTTAGCTGTGTTATTTTTTGCCAGATATCTCAAACGCTCAAGATCTACTTGCTTGTGTAAGATGCGAATACCAGAGCCAAGAATATATTGATATTACCGTACATTACATTTTTACATTCGTATGTCACGCTCAATATTTTCATTGGTACATTCAAACGACACGTGGGTTACCCCTCACAGGTAGCTGCAACTGAAAGTTCTCTTTCTGCTCTGTGACTCTGCAATGCGACTCTCCACAGGCAACAGACGAACGTACTGCTCTGCTGCGCCTCCAGCAACAACAACGTTTACTGCGTGGAGAGGTAAAACCAGACTGCAGCGGAGGAGGAGCGTCAAATACACGAGTATTTACGATTCATGGTTGTACGTTTCTGACATGATAGCAGGTTGCGCTTCGAGTGTGGCCCGAGAATGGGGTTTGCTTTACGGCACTCACAGTGCGCTCTGGTGGCACTGAACCACAGAGGTTCTCTGGCCTGTGGGAGTCGCTGACGATAATCCAGGATCATCCCCAAGTGAATACCCGAGTCACCTTTACAAAATCGTTAACAATTACTACTGGGGGAGAAGTGAAAGAGAGAAGGCAGACATTTCCATTTTATATTGAACAATTGAGCGAGAAAAAATGAATCAAGTTAATTGGTATATCTTTGTCTGTTTCGTTCAACGAAAGGGGACAATGATAGACGAAGGAACGAAGCGTTAACGTGGCGTTGCGCAGGGTCCATTCATCGAAGCCCAGATTCTTCCCCGTGAGCGAACGAATGTGAAGCAAATCGAATTACCGAATATACGATGACCGTCAGTGAAAGGAAGTCCGTTAGGTGTACCGAGGGATGCCTAGCTGTGCCGTCTAGGGTCTGAGCCGCGGTTCCGCGAGGTTTCCTCTCTTCTGCAGGTCTTCTCGCGTTCCCATCTCTTGTCGCGGGCGCGTCGATTCAATCTCATCTTTTGCCTGGATGAATAGAACCACGGCATTATTACGGGAGGAGCAGCATCGAGGAGTTATTATCCTCTCGATTTCTTCATGATTTTTCAAGTGGCTGAAATTTTGCAGGAATATCGATATATCGTAATCACCCGGCAATAGCAAAGATTCTCCATGATCTCTTAGATACTTAATCTCCTGCATTTGGCATGGGGAAGATTCTTCAACTTGTATACAAAAGGATGTGGAGAGAGAGAGAGAGAGAGAGAGAGAGAGAGTGACTGAGATATGACATAAAATTGGTTGAGTGGAGAATTGTCCACGATGTGGATTCTTCGGCTGTGTACGGCTTCTTTCTCGGCTGTTTTTCTCTTATCCTGTAAAAGTATTTAAACGTCGTTTAGCGGCAAACATTTGGTCGAATCCGTGTCACGCATTTTGACCGGCAGTCTTACATTTCTAGTCAGTTCTTTTCTCCCTTTTAAGAATCGTTAGCTGGTCAACGTCAGTATCACGACGACGAAGATAAATTAATGCAAATTGTGTATTTTCAGGCGCAACGACCGGAACAGAGCGTGATGCAGGCGCTGGAGAGCTTGAACGATTCTCAGGTGAACGATTTCCTATCCGGCAAAGCGCCCTTGAATCTCACCATGCGACTAGGCGATCACATGATGCTGATACAGCTGCAGTTGTCCACTGTGACACCAGCCTCGCCAACGGCCAATCAAACGACCAGCAATGCCACCGGGGGGCTAACCATTGGTGGGAATAGCTCGAACGGATCTAATTTATCCACCAGCCACGTTTCGACTTCGTTGCAAAGTAGACGGTCCACCGTGCTGGCTGCACGCTCGGCCAGCAGCAGTAGCGCCTCCGCGAAATTACAAAATGGTGGAGCGGCTGCGAGGACATCCTCTCTGATAAGCAGCCTAGCTTCGGCGTTGCATGCAGCGGCTAGCTGCAGCACCAGCCTCTCGACAGCGACAACGACCACCAGTCCACCAGTATGTTCAAGCCGTGCCGCAACTGCCTCCTCTTCTGCCTCCTCCTCGCCCTCCTATTCGCCGATCAGCCCGACACATTCGTCCTTCTGCGCCAGCCAAACGTCATCCGCCCGTACTGGCAGCAGCCATGGCTCAGTGTCGCCCAACGGGAACTCCAACGCCTGTCAGTCTTGCCTTCTCTACCATCATCACCACCACCATCACCACAGTCACCATCACCATCATCATCACCATCATCACCACCATCACCACTCAAGAAACAAATCTACTAATTCGTCCAATAGTTCCCAATCTTCATCCTTTTCATCCTCTGTGGACCACTTGCAACAACAATCTACCTCTACCGGGCACGGATGCACGGAGTCGTTGCCCTACGACGTAACCCCGCCGAGGAAAAAGCTCTGCACCGCTCATCACCACGGTCAACAGCCCGCCAATGGCGCGGACTCCACCAGGAGTAACAGTATGGACGGCGGCGACAGTAGCCCTCAGAGTCCTACCTCTACACTGGCCGAGCAGAATTCCAAGGCTGCGACCTTAGACACCAGGGCGTTAGCTGAAGCTTCTCGTAACTTGACGCAGAAACTTAAGCAACTCTCCTCTGAGGTACTCACCTCGCGGGTCGACCTCGCAGAGGTATACATTGTTACCGATGCCAGTTCCCCCCTGTGTACCATTATTTCGTATATACACACTGATAGAGCTGCGTGTGTGTGTGTCTCTGTTAAGACCCTAAGAGATGTGAAAGAAAATGAACTTGTCAAATATCTTTGATTGTTTTGATAATAATACTAATGTATGAGAAGTTTTTTTGTAAATCTACCGAATGCTCTCTTAGATTCTTAAACGTCTCTTCTTGTTTTACACTTTTCTTTTTTCTTCTTTTGTGGTGTTGAAAGAATATCGGGTGTCCTCACTGCCTCCGTGATTTTGTCATTCATCAATCGAATGCATGCAAAGTATGAATTCTAAGCAATGTCTGCAACGTATATTTGAATCGAGAAACACGCACGGTGAAAGCTTTCAATTGTAAATGTTTTCTTTATCGAATGGATAATATACAACAAAGTAACTAACTAACGTGTAATTTTTGGGACGTAGGAAAACGCAAGACGCAGACAAGGTGCAATAATAGAGAGTATGCATCACCATGGGAAAGGTGTGTACTCTGGTACATTCAGCGGGACCTTGAATCCAGCTCTACAAGACAGACACGGTCGTCCGAAACGAGATATAAGCACCATCATTCATATTCTTAATGATTTGCTATGTGCAACGCCAGCTGCCACTGCGGGTCATTACAGGCATCATCACAGGCATTCTAGCAATCGTCAGCAGTCTTCAACCTCTCCGTCCTCAAGTGGATCAACAACTACTGTGAACGGTGCCTCAACACCTGTTATTGGTTGTCATGATACTTCTAATCCTGGTTATTCTACCGGTACTCCTCTTTAGTTAATCCAACTTACTTAAATAATTGCAAAGAATTTCAGTACTTCTCTTAGTACTTCTCTTAGTACGTTCTATCACTTTAGCCAGCGCTCGATGGATAAAATAGATCAACCGCGACACGCGAAAGAGAAGAAGAGATCTGAAATAACCTCGTTATTTTTTCGTTGCAGAGGAATTGTCAAAGGAGAACGAAGCGACTAAGGGAAAGATGAGACGTCTGCGTTTGGTGATGGAACAACGACGCGCAAAGAGAAAAGCTAGGAGGCAAGCAGGAGCTGCGCCGTACACTACGCAGTGGGCGGCGGTGACGCCGGATCCAGATCCAAACCATGATCCGAATACCTCTGGTACCGGCACTGCAAACGCAACTGAGCCTCAAAACGAGCCCGACCTGCAACCCTGCAGCCCTGAACCTGTCGTAGCTTGAACCAGTCGATTAACCGGCATGAAGAGTAGTAATTGTATAATGCAAACTCAATTTTTAACTAGTGCACTGATTTATTCAAGGATAAGTGGGCAAAACCATCGCTTCTCACTGTATATTCGCTTCCTCGAGTCGCCAGGAAGAGTCTTTCGTTTCGACATGCGTACCATAATTAGCGGAATTTTAATCTTGTTTATGCGAGAGCGAGAGAGAGAGAGGGGGAGGGGAGAGAGAAAGAGAAAGAAAGAGAGAAAAATAAAATATCTCCGAGTTATTTTAAATACGTTCACAAACGGCGGATTGGAAGTAGAGCGCTGTTCGTCATATCTTCGCGCTGAAATATTGCAACGAAAACGGAGAGACTTGTTGGGAAGTTGTATATGTTGTTGTAGCTGTGCACGTGTGCGACATTCTACACGCATGATCTTCAGTATTGCTTATGATACTTCAGTCCAAATATACTGTCGGAACTTTAAAAAGAGTCCTGCAAAATGCGAAACTTGAACGAAGCAGAGAAACTTAGCAATATTGTATAACGGAACGGCGTGCAATGTTAGGCATGATATAGAAATTATTAAATAGAAGTTTCACAGGAAACGCGTGTACATCTTCGCTGGGAACTTTTATGCTATATTTAATAGAGAAGAGATTCTAACGTAAAATGTAAACTGAATCGCATTGAAGAACTGCTGGGCTGCAGTGTAGTAGTATCCAGGCAGCGGAAATTTTCTTCTTTTCTAATTTGCATTTTCCAGGGATATTTCAAGTCTCTGGAAATGAAAATGAAGAGTTTTGAAAACTTAATCTAATGAATTGGTAGAAGGAGGTAATCTTGGATCGCTAAACACAAAAATGATGATCATTTATGACATGAATAAATGTTGAAGTAATGAGCAGCTCCTTTTAAGGAGAAAGACGGATTAAATAATACTGTAAGACCGATTTTTTTAAAATTTATGCCAAAAATGACCTTCGTTTTTGTCTTTAGCAAGCTAAGGTAACTACGAGGACAGATATTTAAGTGAAACTTTTTTAGCTGGACTACTTATCAGTTCATTAAAATTCATTTTCAGGAAAAATGACCATCATTTTCGTTTCTAGTAACCCAAAATGCTCGCAAAGGTACGAATTTAGGAAAAAAAGAATTTCTGCAGCCAGGATATTGTAGTATATCCAAGAACTGTGTTTTGGCTATTACTCAGGACTTGATCATAGCTGACAATAATTACACTCAATGAATGAATCAGTGTGACCAGCACATACAGAACAAAGAAGAAAAAAAATCTAAGGACGAATAGAACTACGGAATCCCTTATATTGGAGAAGAGAAAAAAAAGATGAATAATACGCTAGAAAAAT
>NIPQ01093079.1:0-24413 GCA_002806875.1 Lepidotrigona ventralis hoosana
TCATGTAAACGTTAAAATAAATTATAAAATTTTCCTTTGTGGTACGGTGATTTTATCATTTATCGATCATCGTACCTACAAATCGAAGCATTGCACCAATTTGTAAGAAAAATCAATAAAGAGGAATAATTTATCAACTTTTGAAATTGCATCGTGATTTTAAAATCCTTAACTTTCATTGTATGTTCCATTTACATTTTAAAATGCATTAATAAAGATTTTTAAATTTTGGTTAATAGATTGAAATTCTTTTCTCAAATTTTGTTCATTTCCTTGCAAACAAGTTATTTATTTGTGAATTAAGTTATTTGTAGTTGATAGCATCATCTTCGAAATATCTAATAAGTGCAAATTATTGGTCTTTAAAAACATTAAAATTAATTATTATTGACAATAATATTTGAGACGTAGTAATACATGTGTGTGTGTATGCATGTATGTGCATATATATATATATATAAAATATATTATATATATTTATATATATTATATATATTAAATATATTATATATATTTATATATAGCATTTATATTATATATTATATATATAATATATATATTATATATATATTATATATATATATATAGATTTTGTTTATAGAATTTTTTTTGAAGGACATAACATAGCCATAAGGACATAATTATATACTTCATTACCTTTTGAATAAAATGTTTTATCGTTTTTTATTCTTTTTAGAAAAATATAAATTTAGTGTATAAAATGAGTACAAAATATATAAATATTTATATTTTACTATAGCTTATATGCTACAGTATATACTAAAAAATATCACATATCGTGTTCTTCTAGAAACTGTTTTAGAAGTCCATTATTTAATGGAATGATAAGATGTTCAACGCTATCAATATTGCGCTTTATTTTAACTAGCTTATGATCTATAAACTCAGTCAGTTGTGTTCTTAATGCTAAATCTGAACTTACAAGAAATCCTTCACGGGCAGCTCGATACAGATCTTTAAATGCCATTCCTATTAATAGAAATTTTTATACAATTTAAGTCTAAAACTGTATAATTCTATATATAATTGTTTTAATAAATATGAAATTACCAGTGAAATTAACATTATTATTGTTGTTCAACTGATTCTTTGCAAGCAATATGTAGATTGATTTAGCATTTGAAGTTAAAGATAGGAAAACATTATGAAGAGATGATAAAGCAAGAGCACCACTTTGTTGAACCAAGAGTGAGCTTTCATAAGATGTTTCTTCTTGATAAGATAAAAATGTTGTTGTATCCCACCAAAAGAAATTAAATTTAGAATGTTTTGTGTGATCCCATACTATAAATGTAAAATCATATAAAAATTATTGGAAATATAAATAGTAATATCACTAAAATATAATATAAAATTGATCGTACATAGCGGGGCATTGATATGATCAATTGATGCTAAAACACAAACATTTGGTATATTTGCAAGACAAGATAATAAATCTTGAGCTTTACTTGAACGTAGCATTATGCCATCTATATTATGTATTAACAAATATAATCTGTTTTTCAGATTTTTCCTTAAAGCCTTTTCAATAAGATCTATACATTCAGTTGTATTGCTAGGATAATTCAACTCCAATAAATCAGTAATTATACCATCCAATATCTAAAAAATGTTATATTATTTTTAACTATTATATTATTTTAATATTTATATCTTAATTTCATTCATATAACTCACATCTTTCGTAGTTAAACTAGGGAAAAATCCATTTATCACTAGTGATGGATGATAAGATATACTTTTATGAAAATTATTGATCAAACATCTTTTTGAACCCAAACCATAAAGCAATATAGTATAACCTTGTCTAAAATATAACAAAGCAATATGTATACTAAATTTTCTTAAAGGCTATATATATTTCTTGAAACTATATAGATTTCAATATTTTTAGTACTTACTCCATAATAAAGTACCACATGGGAAATAACATAGAATAGTTCCTAGTTAATAAATAAATATTTTTCTTATGTTGTGATGATACATGATTTTGATTTGCTAACAATGTTTCTAATTTTTCCTTCGTTAAACGAGAATTACGTAGATGTTCTAATGTCCGATCAGATGTAATTACCTTTTCTGATTGTGTCACAAAGTATTCATCAGTTTCCATATGCTTTGAAAGTGTAAAATGTACAACAGTAATCTATTGTATAATTTGTTATCAACACTCTATTGAAATTCATTATATTATACTTACAAAATCCTTATGAATAATTGAAGGTTTATTTTTCTTATTTATTCTTTTTGGTGTACTCAATAAGTTTGATTGTGATATAAATTTTTGTCTTTGATTCTTTGTTTTTATTTCATCTTTTTCATCATAGCTAGACTCTACATCTTCGTTATCACTTGTTTCATCTTCAGTATCTTCAGTTGGGTGATAATCACTAGGTTCAGATATACTTTCACTTTCACTTGAAGTTAATCCAGATTTATATTTTCTTGGAACAATAGGAACTGGATATTTAAAAATAAAAATTATTAAAAATATTATTGTAGTATATTATTGTTAGATTGATTATTGAAAGAATGTTATATCATTTTCAAAATTTTTATACCCTTTGAAATCTTTTGATCCTTTTTTAATTCTTTGTTATGTACATTTATCTTTTCAATAACAACTTTAGCCACAGGTAATTTAAGAGCATTAATAGGTGTACGACATAAATATGCTTTTTTTGTCATGGCATTTTTTTTTCCAGGTGTCTTTAATTTGTATAATGCTTCTCCACTTACATCATCATTTGAAAATAATTCTAATTAAATAATATATATCTTAATATTTGAAAAAAAAAGAGAAACAAGAAAATCAATGCTAAATGTGTTACTGAAAAATTACCAACTGGCTTTTGTACATTTTCCTCTATGTCTTTAAGTTCATTTTCTATTGTATTTACTTCTATTGTATTATCATCTAAATTTTCATCCGAATTGGACGATATATATCTTTTAGGTTTTCTTACTAGAATAAAAATAAGTTATTTAACAGTAAATCGCAAATAAATATATCTTCGAAGATTAACATTATCCATTTCTGCATGTATATGCTACCTTTTAATCGCGAAGAGCGTCGTAAATTTCCGGTTGTAGACATTTTGCGCGTATTATAATCTTTTCAAGAAGTAAATGCACAACAAAGTTATAACAATGCTTAAAAAATATTTCAATATCCGTAAAATAAGTGTTTTCAAGCAAAATTGATCAATGGTATTAACGAACCTAAAATAACCGCTGTTTTAACTATATCAAAATATTACATCTGCTACGCCATCGTACGGAAAATTTTATTTTAATTGAATAAAATAATATTAATAACAATTTAGTTATTATTATATTATATATTAATCAATTTATACATTGAAATATTTATTTATATAATTTGTTGTAAGAATTATACAATTTTAAATGAATAAATAATGAATAAAAATATACGTGAAATACAATTATTGTAAACTGTGCTTTAATCTTCTATAGTTGTTTGCATTGAAGAATATCCTTAATAATAGTTGAAGTATTAAACTATTGCAAAAGTTCAAGTGATATATAGAACATTATAGAGCACATGATATAATAAGTTCCAATTTATGAATTAATTGTTTCGTTTTTACGTTTATTGTGATAACACTATTGTACATCGAACTTGTCATTGAAAAAACGTATACACTAATGATACGTGTATGTTTATACATGTTTATATTAGTATATTGAGCATCGTGTATTTAAATGACAATCTAATTTTCTATCGGGTTTATATAAATAGTGTGTTGAACAGTAGTTTTTTAAAATACAATGAAGAATTATACTTAATATTTACATGTTAATAGGTTAACAAATTTTATGTGAAGGATTTATAAATTACAAGAAATTTTATAATATATGTAAATGCCATATTATTTTTATTGATAATTAAAGATAATTTGTTCGTTTTATTAAATATGGCTGATTTTGATATGGAAGATTCTTTAACTAAATTAAATACTCAATTGAATAAAAGCATGGTCCTGATGGACGGCGTAGAAACTGAAACATCTCAACGAAGAAGTAATAAATCTATAAAGATCAATACAAAAATTCAACGTACCAGCCTGCTTAATAATTTACCTATATCTAGAAAAAGCATTTTGAAAAGACCTGAAAAAGACAAAAGAAATGTAGTAGAAGCAGAAAATAATGAAGAAACTTTAAGTGAAACAAATGACAGTAGACTATTGTTGAATGTGTCTACTGTAAGACCACATAACGTAAATAAAATTTGATCTCTATTTATACTATGTATCTTTGGTGAGTGAGCAAAAGAGTACAAGTCAAACTTTAATCAAAATACAATTAATACAAGTCATTATTTTCAACGAAATGTTGTATATTTTGAAGTACAGTGAAATGGGACATATATTATCAACATTCATGTCTAAAATTTACATTTGACCTTATATTGTATTTAAAATTTAAATGTTTCTAATGTTTTTCTGCAGGAGTAACAGTTTTTTGACTTATACCCCTTTGCAATTAGAAATGTATATTTTGGTTGATCAGTATTATTGTCTCCCAAATTTTTAGTACATATATTATTCTGCTGGTATTGATATACTAAAGACAGCATCATAGGAAAGAAGATATATAAAAAAGCTTAGCCTGAGATCATTTATTATTTCAGCCAAAAACAAATGTAACATTCTTATTAAACTGTACATTAAAATAAATAGAATGATATATAATATGTGTTACAAATTTGGTGAGGCAACAGTAAAGCTGTACCTATATTTCTTTACCATAAAATTTTGCATGAAATTATTTTATAAATTTTATTTTAGATCAATGATTTAGTACAACAAGAAGACTTAATTGTAGAAACCACAGATACAACATTCGACTTGGATGATTTATCTGATAGTGAAGATGTATGGATCATGGATATTCCTGGAACAGTGAGTCAAGGATATTTAAATAAAACAATCACGTTAATATTATAAATATTGTACAATTCGCAGGTAAATCCACAAGAACTTAAAGGTCAAAGTTTAGTATTTGGAGAAAAATCTAAATTTAAAATTAATGAGGAGAAATACTATGCAGTGAATCACGAAGTTAAATGTAATGTTACATGTGTTTTACATACTGGCAAAATGAAATCACGATATAAAACTGGTAATATATTTATATGAAAAGTTTATATATAGGTTATAAATATATGAATATATGAAATATAAATATATAAAAAAGGTTATATATTTATATGGTCAGTGACTTTTTTAAACATTTTATATATTTTTTTAATGTAGTTAATATGAAGCCAGCAGGCACAATTACTGTCAGACGAAAACTTTCAAACATTTCAAAAATTAAACCAATGCTGGTAGAAAACTGCAGTGTACCATTCCCAAAAAATTTGAGAACACGACATCCATTATTTGGTGTAGATTATAAAGGTAATAACATCAGTATCGTTCAATAAAGTAATTAATCTAGAAGCAAAAAATGGTAATGGAAAATACAATATTATATATCGTACTTTGCTTAAGCACTGTATATTATTGGTAAATTGTATAATACATTAACCATTAAAAATTTTTGCGTTTATTTATAAGAAGTTAAATTAATAGACAAAAATAAATACAAATAATTTTACCCAGACGAGGCAAACTGTAAAATTAGGTTTTTGTATTTTATAATAAAATGTAATGCTTGATTGTAGATTATCATATCAAAATATTATTGTGTCCTATATCAATGACAAATGTAACATGAATTTCACATTTAATTGATTTAAATAATTTTAAAGTATAAAATTCGTCCAATGGGAATATCCTATTTTGTTCAATGCTAGGGACATTTACTTTCATCCGTTGGCGTTATTATCAAATTATTTCCGAATGCGCGGTAAATATAAAATAAAAGAAATTGCGAACATCAAAATTAGTAGGATAGGAAATATATGTTAACTATTTATCTTATATCAACATGAGTAAGAGATTTATCAAATTGAACGAAAGAAAAAGAAAAATTTGGACGAGCATAACAGTGCAATCGAAGTGTGGATCTGACATGCGCTTTTAGAATTCTTTACCTATGCGCCTTTCTTTAAATATGTGCCAGTATATGTAATGTCCGTTTCTGCGCAGTCGCAGTGCGCATGCGACCAGATCTAGAAGACTGTACAAAAATTTCCCAGTATAGAAAAGAGATTTGTTAGTGGAAAAGTTGTAACGTAAGTAAACAAGAGCCAAAAAATTTGGATTGACGAATGCGTGAAGATAACTCTAGAATCGACAACAAGAACAGTGGCACGCGGTTCATGTACTATCGAAAACTGTCGAAAAGTTTCCTTGCTATAACGAAGTTAAGGTTAAACGAGTCAGGTATACCCTGTAACCAGTCCAGGGTATTTAGCAACCCCTCTGACGACAAATCATTCAATCTTTTGTGACGTTCGCTGCGAGCCATACTATGTTAATCGTGCTGTATCGCAGTTTTGTCTTCCGTAAACTGAGATATTTGAGTTNTTCGTTGTTGTGTCTTTTTTTTTTTTGCACTTTGTTCATCTCTTTCTCTCGTTCTGTCTCTAGCCTCCTCTCTGTCGTTCTTTCTCCTCCTCTCTCTCTCTCTTTCTTCCCCTCCCTTTTCTCTCCGCCACTCCTTTTCGTTACTTCCATTTCTCATTCTCTCGCTCGCCTTTTCCCCTTCTTGAAAATCGTAAGTCGCGAAACATCGAGCCATCGTCCTTATGCATATGTGGATAGTTGTGATATTCAAACCTCCGAGAGATTTACGTGTCATGCCCCACCACGCCGACGGATTTCTACGGATTTTCACGTAGGTTTCTGCTATGGCGTAGTACCATCTCACTCACTCTCTGACGTTTCTTCACTTCTCTCGACGCCACCAACAGCTGTTTCGTCCGATCGTCGCCCTCTCGTATAGTTCGTGTCTCATCGTAAGAGCGACAGAGAAGGAAAGAGAAAGTGAGTGGGAGAGTATAGACGGTGGGCCCTACCGCAAGTTTTTCGTCGTCGTCGTCGTCGTATCGTATTCTCAACTTTACGTACAAGCTTGTCACTTCTACATCCACCATCGTAGGGCACACGAGATTAATTCTGATTTTTTGAAATCCAAAGCGTTGTTTGTTCGTTAAACATTCGTCTGACAGCTCCTGTCAAACAGATCCTTTCTTTCCAATTTGTTCGTTAAATCTGTCAGCCAAACAGACTCGCTATTTTCTTATCCTATTTTGCACAAGATAGAAATATTTCGGTTATAATATAATTTCGATCCATTTCAACGCCTCCCCGGTGAAATACTTTTCATATAAAAAAAAAAAAAAAAAAAAAAAAAAAAAAAAAGAGATTTCATTACGAGATGTATGTTGCGAAGCTACTTCTTGTGAATTGACGTGGAATCATAGGAAAACGACTGCTAATACTTGATGACACATCTGAGTCATAACATTCTTGCTGTACGTTTTAATACTTCGTACATTTAGTACGTTTCAATCCCATTACTTGTTTCAGATTGTGCAAGGATATTAGTGTATAAGAAGTTGCTGGTACAGTCAATTACATAGTGTCAGGATATTGTGAAGAATTCGCGCGTATGTACATTAAATTTACATTAATAATGATGTTGCTTCTCAATTGAAATGTATGTTCCGTGTATTTTCAGTGTTGCAATATATATTGTCAAAATATCTGAACAATTACAGTTATGTACTTTTTTTATGATTGAAGGAGCGTTGAATATTTTGTGTGAAATATTTTTTACTTGTAGGATTTACGGATAAAGGAAATCCTAAACGTACTGTACTGTACTGTACTGTGTGATATAAAAACTAGGAAGAAAAATGTCAGTATTGAATCAAAGTGGAGAAGATGCGGTGGAATGTCCTTTGTGTATGGAGCCATTGGAAGTGGATGATTTAAATTTCTTTCCATGCACCTGTGGATATCAAATATGTCGATTTTGCTGGCACAGAATTCGTACAGATGAAAATGGTTTGTGTCCTGCCTGTCGGAAGGCCTATTCTGAAAATCCTGCCGATTTTAAACCTCTTAGTGTGGAAGAAATTGCAAGGTATGTAATGCTTGTCCTATAACATTTCCAGTACCTATGAATTATAAACAAATAGATACTTATTGTATTCATTTTATTAGATTAAAAGCCGAAAAAAGATTAAAAGATCAGCAACGTAAGCAAAGGGTTACAGAAAACCGTAAACATCTAGCAAATGTGAGAGTAGTACAAAAAAATCTAGTATTTGTAGTAGGATTACCATTGAGACTTGCGGATGCTGATGTAGGTGGTTAAACTAAGTAAATTGTTTTTGACGAAAATTTTTAATATCTTTATAATAATTAATAATTAATGTTTAGATGTTAAAGCGACATGAATATTTTGGAAAATTTGGCAAAATTCACAAAGTTGTAATAAATCAAAGCACTTCCTATGCAGGGTCTCAAGGTCCTAGTGCTTCAGCTTACGTTACTTATCAAGTAAGTTCTATCTACTTTTATGTTGAAAGCTATACTTTCATTTGAACATATATATTGTATATTTTAAAATTATTAGCGTCAAGAAGATGCACTACGTGCTATAGAGGCTGTGAATAATGTTGTTATGGATGGACGGACTATCAAAACGTCACTAGGAACAACAAAGTATTGTTCACATTTTATGCGGAATCAGCCTTGTCCGAAACCGGATTGTATGTATTTACACGATCTTGGGGACCAGGAAGCATCATTTACGAAGGAAGAGATGCATCAAGGCAAACATCAAGAATATGAGCGTAAACTTGTGCAATCGTTACATGCGTCGCATGCATCTGCACAACGGTAATTTACTTTAGATTAGAAATTATTAAATTATATTATATTTGGAAGAAAAGATAGCGCAACTCAAAAAATAATTATTTTGTTCAGGAAACCAACACCATCACCGTCAGTGACAGGCAGTATTGTTAAAGAAAATGGAACTTCAAATTCTCAAGCTAAAGAAGCTTGGCCATCGTTACAAACTGGACAGACAAATAGTAAGTCACAAATAAGTATATTTAGCAGCAACACAATTGTAGATTATCAATTACTGTAATTTTATATTTATAGGTTCACAAACAAATTGTAAAGAATTATCTCCGCCATCACAAACAACATCACAGCAAAACAACATAACAAACGGAAGTAGTACAATAAATCAGCAGAGTCATGTGTTGTCTGGTGGTTCTACGCAACAGCAGAACAATAATAATAAAGGTGAAAATATGAATGTACGGAGAGGAAAAAGTAATAGTGAAAGTAAAGCTCAAGCAGCACGGAATAAACACAAAAATTGTCAAAATAAAGAAAAACACAGTACACGGACAACTTCCCGATCGGAATCTAGCTCTATTAGTACACAAAATAATGTACAATCACAAATTAATGGACAAAAGGATATTAGAAATTTTTCATCCGAATCGAATAGTGATGTATTACAAAAATTGGGTAACAAGTGTAAATCGGAACAACAATCGCAACCACAGCAACAGCCACAGCAAACACCATCTCAACAACAATCGCAGCAACAAAGTAACAAAAGATCTAAATTAGTTCAACAACAACAACAATATCAACAATCTCAAGAACTTAAAGTAAACGGAATAGTACAGAACGGAGAGCGCCGACATTCGGATAGTGAAACGGATCAACAACGTGAAGGTAGTACACCAGCTAGTACAATTTCGAGTACGGAAGATTCAAATGTGAATCATCAAGTGGAGCATTTAGCAGAATCAAGTGAAGAGAACAGTGGTGCTGCTATTTTGGGTGAGTTCCTTATATTCGTGATCATTTCTATATGTATTGATTTTTTGCTTCTAAAATAAATATAAAAAATATAAAAAAATAGTTAAATTCAGTATATAAATATATGAATATTGACGAATATATAAATATATTCAATATATGAATAAAATGATACAGAATGATACAGAAGTTTTTGTTATAATTATTATTAAAAATATATATTAAGTGTTTACGATGAAATTTATGAAATATTTACAAA
Source organism: Lepidotrigona ventralis hoosana (assembly GCA_002806875.1). Lineage (NCBI taxonomy): Eukaryota > Metazoa > Arthropoda > Insecta > Hymenoptera > Apidae > Lepidotrigona > Lepidotrigona ventralis. Next base: position 10,060 of record NIPQ01093079.1, read on the forward strand.
ATTATGTTTGCAAATTTTATTTATTGTTTAAGTTCAGAATTTTTTAAGACTAAATTGAGTTTATTTGTTTTATGATGATACAAATTTGTAACATATTAAACTGTATAAATTTTTTTGTATTATTTTTTGAAAATGTTTCCAAGTTCTATAAATATATATTTGCAAAAAAAAGAAAAAAAAATGAAAGAAAGTTTATACTCTTGAACATTAAAGTATGACGTGTAAAATATTTGTAAAAAACCACAAATCATTTTGAATGTGTGCCTATTTCTTATAACACTGTTGTAAACATATGAAACAATAATTTTTGAGCAATGTATATTGACATGCAAATCTTATGGCTGTCTTATAACTGTAGAATAGAATTTAAATAGTTATATAGTAATAGATATATGCCAAAATAAAGAGAATTCTTTGAAAAAGAAAAATAGTAATTGTTTTTTGTGTTTTTGTACACACTTGACTTTATCCTTCTTGAAAATTGCATCATTTAGGCATTTATTATATATATATTTAATATTTTATATATATATATATATATACACATATTAAATATAATAAGTATTATAAATTTTATAAATACTAAATTTAATCTATATATAAATATATATGTATAATATATTTAATTATATATTATATTTAATATAATATATTATATATTTAATATATTATATGTATATATGAAATGTCTGAAAAATTGCTTATTGTTTTTACTTTTATATACAATGGATATTACTAAATTCATCTTTTTTTTTTTCTTTGTAATTTTTTATTTAAATATGAGAAAATTTTCTGAACACATATTTTTACATTTTTGAGATTTATTAATGATGGTAGAGAGAAATAATATTTGAAACTGTTTATTCTGGCATTTTACATTATTAAAATAATTCAATTGTGTCACATATTGTAGAGATTTGTACATATCTTTAGGTTCCTCCCCAGCTAGCACAAATTCGTCACAAGGTGCCAATCAACAACCACCACCAGGACTACACAATGGGTCCCAAATACAATTTAATCATCGATCAATCTTTCAGACGGACAATAATAGTTTCTTCAGTTCAAACACTTTCCAGAAAATCTCTACCACCACCTCAGTGCCACCTACTTCTTTGACAGGCATGTTCACAATCTTTTTTTTTTACTGTTGCAGTTTTCATAAATTAATTTTTACTTTAATAATCAAACTTGAGTTGAAAACTGATCAAGTTTTTATAATTGTTTTCCTTTTATGTTCTTTTATATTTTATATAAAATCAAATATGAAAAAATGTTAAAATTAATTTTTTTGGGATGTAGCAAACCTGAATTGGACAACTACAGGCTTAACTTCTATTCCTGACTCATTACCAATAGTTCAATCTAGTGAAGATTGGCAAGCAGCTTTTGGTTTTCAACCTGAAACTTCACAAACAAATCATGTTGTACAAAAATCCAGCCCTTCTAGTTCGCCAGGAGTAACATTCAATTCTGAGGGTTTTGTAGATGAAGAAGTTTACACCAATCTACAATATACTAATCTATCAGAACCATCTAGTACTTTTACATCAAGTTTGCTTGTTAATTCTCCTGCATCTAAATTCATGGCAGATTTTCAACAAAACTCATTGCAACAAAGGCTTGCTCTGCAGGTAAATAATTTATGAAATTATTATATAATTTTATAAATTACTTGAAATATTTCAAATATTATTGAAATATCAAATTGTTATAATTTTTTTGCATGTTACATATTGATGTGATATAAAATTACATATAAAATTAGATGTTTGATCACAATAATTTAATAACAGAAATATAAATTGTCTTCATATTACTGTAAATGTAATTAATAATAAAAATAATTATTATTTTCTTCAGGCACAACAAAATCAAGAAAACTGTGAATACATAAAACAAAATGGTCATGCTACTTTAGAAGAAGTTAGAAATCATAAAGAATCTGGTTCAGATTTAAAGGCTGACGATGATTTAGGTTTTGATCCCTTTCATGAAACACAGAAAGCTTTGGCTGAACTTATGGAAAATGAAATGCAAATTCAGCAACAGAGGTTTCAGCAACAACAGCAACAAAGAGAACGAGAAGAGCAAAATAGGGTGCAACATCAACAAAATATTACAAACCTTGGTCAACAACATTTTCCACAGGTAGATTATTTATTTTCCTTAAAAAACTTCAATAACTTATTAACACTATTAATTCTTTAAAGTAAACATGAGACGTTTTATTATTTGCCTTTTATTATGTAGGATTGTAGGATTATTTGCTTATTATTATTATGTAGGTTGCCCATATAGCACATTTACAACAACAGGCTCAACATCTGCAGAATCTACAAGTTATTCAACAGTCTCATTCCTTGCTGTCTCGTCTTCCACAAAATTTATTACAAAGTGGTACCCAAAGTTCTGCTCAGAGTACTGTGGCTACTGCCAGTTTGGGACAACGTAGTCGCCTTCCACCACCAGGTTTCCCTGGTTCTACACCAAATCACATGAATTCTTTTGGTCTTGGTATACCGCGACCAGCTCCCACGAACAATGCTCTTTCGGGTTAGTATTTTCGTAATTTCATCAGTAATCTATGATGATTGTAAAACAACATGTTTTATGTTTATTCTGTTCATTTATACAAAATAATACACACAACAAACTTTTTGTAACTCTTTAAAAAAATGATATGCTTTCTATTATATAAATTGGAAATAACGAATTAGTATCAAATACTTGTGGCGAGCAATAGTGTTATCCAAGTATAAAAGTGAATTCTTGTGACTTTACAAAAAAATCTATATAATATTATACATGAGTCATTCGTCTAGTGTGCTGTTTACAGGAGCACAACCACCACAACAAAATACCTATCTTCCAAATGGAATTTTGAATTCCCAAGGTATATTGTAATAATTAGCATTATTTGAACATTTTGTATCATTTTTATGACTAATGCGTGAAATTTAATTAATATTTAAAACAGGTATTAGTAAATGCGCGGGAGATGCAGTGTATACGCTTAAAGATTGGTGTGATATTAATAATCAACAACAACAACAACAATTTCATCATCAAGCATTACATCAAAAAGGCGGATGGAACAATTTTGGACCTATTGCAGACTGGACTTCGATTGATCCAGCCATTGTTAGTTCTTCTAGGCCTCTTCCATTCCAAACTACTAGTACGTGGCAATTTCCACATGTTCATCCTCCACACACTGTATCACACAATGCGCAACAGGTATTAAACTTTTTTCTGATATCTCTGATTATTATACATTATTTTCGAAAATGTAAAACAAATTAAAAAATATATTGCATTTTTTTATGTAAGGAACAACAGAACGCACCAACTCAACATTGGGCAATGCAACCACCTCCAGGTTTTGCTGCACCAGCGACTACAGGACAATTGAGTAATCAACAACCAAGCACAACTGCACAGCCGCACACTAAACTTATCTCAGCAGGATCGGAAATCGAAAGTAAGTTCCTCCAGTCAATTTCTTTTTATTGAATAAAATAATAAAACGCATTAAATGTCTATATTACAGATCTATAAATAAATACGAATATACGAAGTGTACAAGTGACGTGATAAAACATCCATGTTGAAAGTCAGCAATGATATGAAAACCCGACAGTCTGTTACGTACGTTTTCCTGACCCGTATCTATATCTTTGAATTAATTTTATTCTGATATTTTATCCTCAATGGATGAACAAATATTTACCATTAAAAAGAAGTATTGAAAAATATTTTCATGGATACTTTCGAATATATGCGACGAATATACTCCTATACGTTTTCAACAATATTCTCATATTTAATCAAACTATTTACAAGTCTGGCAATTTTACGATGGTTAAGTTCATGTAGATCAAGATGATACAGATATCAAAGGCAATGATCATGATTTAATAACTAACACATTAAATAAAATACTTACGATAATAATTATATTAAATTAAAATTTTTGTGTATATATTACTGGGATCCTAGTAAACAATATTCAAGCGAACATAAGAAATTTTTGTGTAAATAACATTTTCAGATGGACATACACTAAGCTGAAATATCACATAATGGAAATCCATAAATCATTATTTTTTTCTGTATCAATATATTTTTTGTTTAAATTTAAAATAGGGTATCATGTTACAAAAGAAAAAAAAATGATACTTAACGCGCCTTTTTATTTAAAATATAATGCATACTACCTTTATATTATAAAATGCTTATATACTGGCAACATTAGAACAAATTTTTTAACAGAATATTGTCTGTTTGTCTCTTAGACAAAGGATTTCTGTTATATATGTATTATAAATATGTATTATTATTGTGAAAATACATAAATAGATACATGCTAATAAAAAAACTAAAATGTAAAAACTCATAAAGAAATTAATTGTTATTGTTGTTTTTTTTCTCTTTTTTTTTTATCAAGAATGATCTTAAATCTAAAATCGTAATCAAAAGTCATTAATTCCTGCAACTTGAATCATGATTATCATCTTGAAATTCACATTCGATATGCATTTTTTTTATCTTTCAGTTTTTTACGTCGAATTGATATTATCATATAGTGTCGACATCAATGTATCTGATAAATGTCATACAATCTCTTATTTTCCTCTAATTTTGAAATATGAAAACTTAACAACCTATTTGTTTCATGTAATTTATTGAATATATAACGTCAAAATAGATTATGAAGAGTATACAGAGGATGAACTATAATAGTGGTGCTAAAAAAGTAAAATGTAAGAAAACACTTTGATATGTTCTAAAAATACATACATCAAAGTTTATGCCAGACGAATAATTTATAGCAAATACTTCGTCGCATTTATATAATCAACCAACAACGTATTAAAAATGTTCAAATTGAATTACTTTATAATAATCAGGCATACATAGGATTCAGGAAACGACGAGCAACTGTCAAAATAATGAATATAAATGAGTCAGCGTATTCAAATCTCGAATACAAACAAAATGATTATGATATACGTATAACGAAATATGTCTGAATGATAGTACTATTAATACAAAATGTTATCGTCGAATGATTAAATTTTCGTGGCAGATTGTTAAATATATCTGCTAACTCAACATGATTAAGGAAAACACGATACATATACAAGAGAATGATTGAAATGAAGATATAATTATAACAAATTTAATTGAATTAAGATAATCGAGAAATATACGACATGCGCAAGAAATTAATGAACAAACGCAATTTAATTCATGATACCCTTCCTTTCAAATATCGCTTAGTTTTTCTACTTTCCTACATACCTTCACAATTTCATAGCTTTGTATTTTTAAATGTATTCAAAACATTTTTTCCTAAATAATAAAAGAACGTACAATTTGTAAATAATTACGTTTTTCACGTTAAATTCACATTTATTAAATTCTGATGTACAAATAACAAAATATCACATCCCAATAACATGTATTATATCTTTGTTTATAACTTGTATATAATTGTTGAAGTTCAGTATAATAATGAGAGGTGACATGATGTTAAACTTATTTTACAATTGTAAATATTGAAACATGTAAATATTACAATCAATACTATTTCAACTTCTGTCACGGGTATTGCTATTAATCGTGTTAAGTGAGAACATCAAATCGTAAAAAATTTGTATCTAGTTACTATTTGCGAATTTCTTAGGCAAGGTATGTTGACAAATTCTTATTATATTGATATTAATATTGAAAATGGATGTATGTGTCTCATAATGACTAGTTATATAAAAAATTTAAATCGAAAATTGTATCTTACCCAGATACTCATAAAAAACAAACAAAGCAGAATAAACTGCTTTTGAAAAAAAATAAAAGTTTTTTTTTAATGATTTAATCCATTTAATTTACATTTTGAAATTATATAACAATATAAATTTGAAATTAATATAGTTTTTTTTATCAATCTAATGTTTCTCATGAAGCTTTAAAATTAAATTTTATATACATATAAATATTGGTTTTTTTTTTTATACCGTATTTCAGTCGACAGTCGAAAGTTTATAGTGAATAATTATTTCAATATGTTGTATATTCTTTTCATATTGGAAAAATTAATATTATCACTACCGAAAGCTCACAATAGCACAAACAACTGTACATATAATATATAATGCTAAACACAAGGGTAATACAAACAATTGTATATAGTTATATAACACTAAAAAAACTATTGGAAATATCCGCCGGGTTTTTCAAACTAATCACCGAATCTTTCGGTCTAATATATTCATTAAATTTTTGGTCTGCTCATTTTTCTTTACTTTTCAAACTCTTACGTATCAAGCCCCAGAATGCCTTAGGCTTTAGATTATTTTGAACTGCTGTAAACTTCCATCCCATATGATCACCGCAATATTTACACGTTGCGACAGTCCAGGCGTATCTGTCACGAAATAAGTCCGTATACAAAGTAATTTAATGTAAAAAATAGAAAAATACAATAAAAAATATATTGTTTTATATATATATATATATAAAATTACCCTGGAAACCACGTATAATTTATTGATGGTGGACTATCACTCAGTGCAAGGCCTTGTGCATGATATAAGGTTACAGTTTCATGTATAATTCCAGAAGGATTGCAATAGGTACCCTGCGGACCTTCTTTACTCATTGGAAACATATGTGATTGCCTTCCAATATAAGAATCGCAATTGCAACAAACAAATATTTTATCCTATGAAAGAAAAGTATGATCTATTAATCACAAAGGTCTAAAATAAATGTAGTTAAAAAATTTTTTTAACAAGATTTGCCAATTTTACACACTTCTACTAGATATCTAATTTCTCTTTGTAACCTTGAAATTGCGCAATCGTAATTTAACAAAACAATTCGTTCATTATCATCTAATAACAAATTTTGGGCAACCCAGAATGATAAATCTGCAGGATCCTCTGGTATACTACTTCCCTCTATAATTAATCAGATAATATTAATTTAAAATATACAATGGTTTTATATGAGAATCCTCCACTAATACATACTGCTTTCAATAAATTGCAAACGTTGTCGTATTTTTAATGAAAGTCTTAAAGGATCATATTGTCGGTACACCCAGGCTGGCCAAGGTGTCACTACAGCATCTAAATTTTCTACTTTTTCTTGCTTCTTAAAATCTTCCTCATTTTTTGGATGTATTCGTATATGATCTAACGAAGCTAAACGTTCATCCAAGAATGGTGGTCCAAGTGTTATTTCTGGTAAGACTTGTACATGCGCTGATATTTTATCATAACCCTAAGTATAGAAATAGATATGCAAAATAGATGTTACTTACTTCAAAAATACATAACTTTATAACCAAATGCCCTTGTAACAAGAATCATAACTGTATAAAAATAAAAGGAAATTCATTTTAAAAAAATATTGCTTCGATAAGAAAGAAAATTTTTAACTTTTGTATTTGTAATTTCGTTGACTTGTATATTATTAGCCTAGCAGCTATTATACTGTATACACACATATATTAAGATTTGATATGAATACCTACCTGAATTATAACTCGCAGAATTTTAAATCTTTGTCTGCCCTTAGCTTTCAAGCGAAAACCTTGATCAGGATCATACATACACTCATAAATTTCTGCAGTTGTACCTATTGGTACCATTTTATCATAACCCAAACATACAACACCCAATGTTCGATCATTTTCAATGCAAGTTCTTATCATATCAATAGTTTGTGCATCAAATACTGTCATTGGCAATGTCTGTCCAGGAAATAACATGACAGATTGTTTTACTAGCAGTGGCAAGTTCACGTAAAGTCCATCATCTAATATTGTTCTTCCTCTAAGTTCTTCTAAATTATGTCCTAAATACTAATAAAATATAATCTCATAATATAAAATAACATCTTTCTTTCTGGACTACGAATAAAACTAAGCATAAACATCATATGTTTACAAATATATCTATAAACATGTATTAAAAATTTACAGAATGCGTCGCTGGTAATGTCAAGTCAAAAGTGCTTTCGGTAGAGACAGATGTTTCGTCTGTATTTTCTTCTGAATAGTCCTCCTCAGCATTGTTCTGTCTATTCTCCGGATATTCTGTAAAATAGATATTTTATTTTTTGTTTTCGTTCTTTTAGCTAAAAAGACATTGGTGTATACGAAAGAGTTTATATGCATGATTTAACATGATTTATGCATGATTTAATTAATAATGATAATATTACACGTATTATGCATGATGAGTTTACGCATGATTTAATTAATAATGATAATATTACACGTAGATACATCAGATGTATAACGATATCAAAACCAATGCCGAAAAACAGCATACATATGGAATTACAAAAATTTGAAAAATATAGTTAATACAGCAAATAGAACTGTAAACTAAATTGACGAGGAAAGATCTCTACATTTGGAAAAACAATATGTAGACAACTCGATACATAACCTGTAATTTTTCAAAGATTCCAATTTAATATATTTAAATACATACTGTATCAAGAAATATACCTAATTCGTTGTATGTTTCATCATCGTCTATGTTGGCGTCCATTGTCACATCTACCTATTCCTACGAACTTTTCAGATCTCGGAAAATTGTAAACAACTAGTACTTTTTTCAGAAACGTCAAACACGATAAGCCCTCTATCTACAATTTACATATTTACGTAAACGTAAAATGCAATTTACGGTTTTCATGAATCAAGCTTTATGTAGAACGTATATCTACACGTTATTTTCTTGTCACTTTAGTTATCATCAAATACACTTTGATTTTTAATTGATTACTTTATCAGCAAAATAATTATTTATCGAAGAAATAAAATCGTTTTATTGCATTAAATATGCGTCAAATTTTTTTTACGCATAAAATTTAGAGTATTGAATACGTAATAATAAAATTATCATATATTTTTTGCATAGTAATATATTTACAATTAGTAATTTACATATAAATTTACATTTAAATATACTTATACATTATGAAGTGTTTTACATTGAAAAAAATAAGTCTAAAAGTTATAACATAGATGAGGTATATGAATAGACCTCGCATACAATACATCTTTTATGCGACGATTTCAGAGTCTTAGGATCTCCTTACCATTTTTGTGTGACATCATATCGATTTACAATTAGTGCAGGCTTTGCACCGCAGTACTACTAGTGATGAGAATTAAAATCAAAAAACATGGACAAACGTTGTCACATCTGCTTTCAGAGTTATTTATTGATGAACCAATATCATTTATCAATGAACCAATATAACGATTGTTAAACAGCGATTGATGGAAATTGAAATGTACAATTCATTATATATTTAATTATTTACACCTATTTAAAGGTATTAGAACAAATTAATTGAAATATATTTTTTAACAACATAATTAGATGTGAATTAGATATGATGTTTTTTTTATTTGTTGTACTGTGTAACTTCAGAGTCTGAATAAATCCTGCAAACTCGATTTTATAAAAGCCTGGAAGTATTAAAGAAATGTTTCCATAAATGTTGTTTGCTATAAAGTTATATTAGTTAGTGGTATAAATTATTTTTTACAGATCGCTCGTTTTCGAAATTTCGAAGTTGTTTGTTAAGATGAATTCAATGATTTACGTACGAGGTTATTTGTTGTTACAACTCGTTAAAAATTAATAAATTATTTTTTAAAGTTCAGTAAAATGGCGAAAATAAATTGTACAGCTAATTATAAGGTCTCACTGTAAAGTGGAGATTTTTGATTTTCAAAATCATGATTGATCTGATTATGAAAAAAAATTGTTCAGTGATGGAGAAACTTCTCTTTGATAAGATATTTGAATTTTTACAATTTTCAAGAAGAAAAGTATTCTTATTTCTTCACTTGCTTGCATGATACAAAAATAAATATCTTTGAACGAAACAAGGATTTAAAATGGAAATTTCATTCTTTAAAATAAAATCAAGTTAATTGTTCTACAATTTTTTTTTTTTTTTAACAGAAATTATAACAGTTTATATAACAATACTGACAATTTTTTATTTAGTGTGTGAATATTTTCGTCCTTTTTTAAGAATTTTTCATGAATTTTATGTATTTGATTTAGACCAAAGTTTTTTATTTTTTATTTCAAGTTTTTTATTCCAAGTTAACCTTTCATGCGAAATGCGCGCGTATTGAGTTTAAGTTTGTCGAAGACTACAGCGCCAATGGTGAAATACACTTTCCACGATTCTCGAACGATAATCGATATTTCTCATGATCGTTTTTTAAACGGGAAGTATGATGGAAAGAAGCACACCTCATCTGTAAAGAAGAAAATATCCAGAAAAATAATCTAGAAAGAAGTATTATCCAGGAATTCTAAATCAATAGCTATTAGCTGCTTGCATGTGTTGTGAATTTTTAAATTAAAATTGGCATTTTTGGTTTTANATATTTCTCATGATCGTTTTTTAAACGGGAAGTATGATGGAAAGAAGCACACCTCATCTGTAAAGAAGAAAATATCCAGAAAAATAATCTAGAAAGAAGTATTATCCAGGAATTCTAAATCAATAGCTGTTAGACTTGCATGTGTTGTGAATTTTTAAATTAAAATTGGCATTTTTGGTTTTAATTCATTAAGATCTACCATTATCAAAAAAGTGTATAATTTTTAGTAAGATTTAATGAAATAATTATTACACATAATTTTCAACAATTAAAAAAATAATAGCATATAAAAATTTAAATAGATATACTACTAAAAGTTATTTATTTATAATTTTATACAAAATTTAATTTCAATTCTGCCCAGTACAAATATTATAACCTAATTGTCTAACTCATTGCTATACATGTATACACATTTTATTATATGCTTTTACACACACATTTCCATTATAACATTTCCTACTTATTTATTGATTCTTTAACCTCATACTGCGTAATTCTAATGCTGAAAACAATAATTTATTAAGAATGTACGTATTTAATAGTTAAAATAATAATTTTACTGCGTAATATAATGAAACTGTTCAGCTCTCAAATAAAGCGTAGAAGGCCTTGAAATTCAAAGTAAAGGAACAACAACACGATGTTTATGTTCGTCTTAATTATCGTGCCTGTTCGTTCAAGATCACTCCATCTCTTACTACTTTCCCAATTGAAAGGCAAGACGTGTCGCGGACAGTCATTCGGCTGTCGAATTTCGTGACAACAATACGTATTACGTTGTATTAGATTCGTAACCTTTTCTAATCAAACGCTTCTTCGATATTCTTTTACTTCCATTTATACGCGTGTGTTTGACGATTCATTAAATATCAAGATAACGAAATCGAGTAAGCTTGAAGCTTTTTTGATGTTGATTTTTCATCGATTATTGGTTTCACTCTTACAGTTCCTTGTACCTTGTCTCGTACGTATTTTTAATCGAATTTGAAGTTGATTATTGTTTCATTTTTACACGCTTGCTTTCATTTGACATATTTGTTCTGACTTTTGGTTCCTCTTTGTGCAGATTATTCCTTGAATGATAGTGATAACATAGCACGCGTAGACGCCACGATCATTAATGAACAATCTGATGAACTTTCACGTGGAAAAGTTGGCAACATTTTATTCATTCTAGGTAATATTTGCTATATAATTTATGTATGTTTGAAATACAACTCACAATACGTAATTTCGTAATTATATGAAGATGAAAGGATGAAAATGTAAAAGATTAAGTCAATTAGTATTTTATTTCCAATATAAAAATCGTAGTACTTTGGTATGAATATAAAGATCGTAGTACTTTCAAATGAATATATTCTTGTATTAGATTATTAAATTCAAAATTTTCGTACTTCACTATACTATACTTTGCTACAATATACTTTGTCTGACACGTAATTAAATGATTCAGAGCAAGATTTCACATGTATGATTTTTTAAATACGCTTAGCTGTGAAATTTTGAATATTTATAACACGCGACGTGATATATTACTAATATAGATACTTTCTAATCTAATAACAAACATTCAGAATGCAATTTCAGACTATAATAATCGTCTTTCACTTACAGTATTGAGAAATATTTTATAATTTACAACTAATATCTTTAATACATGTTCAAGTTTCTTTAATTTCATGTTCTAGAAAAATAACAGTATTTTCTAAATGGACGTTTCTCTTCTAATTAGTTTTATTTTCAGAAAAATTTTGTGACCGCGCGCAATGCGATCGATTGAATCAGTGTTTGTTGCGCAATATTTTAATATTTTTCCGAGCAAATAGCTCTCATTAAATTAGATTATTAATTTATTTATTAAATTATAATCCGCGAAATTAGAGTCAATGAGTCCGCCGATTGTTATTTAAACGCGCGTGTTGATAGTCTTTTATTTTTCTTTTTTTATATTTTTTCTTTATGCTAGAGTCAGTGCTCAAGAGGATAACATCTCGCCAAGAGATTAAGATCGTAAGTAATTTTATATATTGTACTTCAATTTACTCAATTTTTCAAATTTGACAACAAAGTTTTATTACAAACGCTTCATAGCATCAACTTTTTGACATATTTTGGGAGAAAATGATGGCTACAAAGCCAAGAATCTTTCATTATCTCGAATTTAAGATTCTGCTTTTTTAAATACAAATTCTAATTCTTTTATATTTTGTTCTCTAATGTGTAATTCTCTACAGTCTCCAATTCCCCTTATTCTCTTAAGAATTTTACGATGCTTCAAACGCGAAGAATGTAAGTACTTTAGCACATTGTACTTGAATTAATTCTTCTCTACCATTGAAGTCTAATGCAAAATTATAAAATAAAAACATTTCAAATCATTAGAGTACCAATTCTTATCATTATTAAAATTTAAATTTTCACAAATAACACTGTGTCTTTATGCTCTTCAAAAAAATTTTTCATGGCGTTCACTTCTACCATGGGATTCTCTGTGATATCTGTTTGACGACGACTTCTCTTGATTTAGTGCAGATGATATCGTTCTTCGCAGCGAGACGCATGCATTTTTATTCCTGTGGTCATTCAGTCATGTCGTGGGATGAAAAGTGTCGAATCGGCACGGGTTTTTGTGTAGAATTTTTAACGAGCATAGTGACCGCGGATATTTTTTTTATCCATGAGTAGTAACATTTTTTTAACAGGTTTTTCAAGTTTTTTATGTTTTGGATCAGAATAGGGCAACCTGCACATCGCGATTTTAACAATTAATTTGAATATATACAATTATAGTAATTATTGCGTATATTCAAACTAATTGTTAAAATAGTAATTGAATATATGCAGTTATAGTATAAAATCAAAATATGTTCAATATAAATGTTTGCAAAAGCAAAATATTTACGTGAATATCCATGTAAACAGATAAATTATAAATAATTATTATTAAAATAAATTCGTTCGAGCGAATTCTACTTCGTAGTTGAGAAGATGAATACTCTCCGACTTCGTTGCTATGAAAGATGCAATTGTTACTTATTAATATACTGGTAATATATTTTGTTATAATAATTAATAATTAATAACTGTTATAATAATTAACAATCAATAATTGTTGTAGTAATTAACAATCAATAATTGTTGTAGTAATTAATAATTTCCAACTTCATCTTCCCTTTTATAATAATATTAAGTGATTAAATTAATTGAATTCTATAATTATGAACTTCATATACAATTTGAAATATATAATAGATTAGAATACTTTTCGTAGAAAATATGTGAAATTTTATGTGCAAGAAAATACTTCGCGACAGGCGGATTTTCGAATCAAATTATTATTGGAGTATAATGATTGTTCATTATCAGAGTTAATAATAATGATTGTTTGTTGTCAAAATTATTTTCTTATCATTTTCTTTTATTTTCTCTATTCTAAATGTTTCAACAATAAAGTAGAATAATAATAATTTATAAATATTCTAATTTCGTATGCGTAAATCTAAGTTTGTTCGCGATCGTTGTTTATTTGCAACAAAAATCGTACAATAAACATATTTTACCAATTCTTTCTATTCTTCGTGTTACATAACGAGTAAATAAAAGTTGAGAAATAAATCAAAATGTGATTTTAATCGAATTTTTTTTCATCTTTGTATCAAAGATAAATTTCCAATTTTTCGCTTACTCAGTCTAATTTAAATCCAATCATTAGAGTTCCTTGCTTTCGATTTTCATAATTTTGAGTAAAAATATAATTTAGTTCAGTTGATAAAATATAATTATGAAATAATAGAAAATAATAAAATACATAAATCTCGATAGTAAATCTCTGGTTTTTTTTGTGTATGTAATAATATGTCTTCATTGCAGATCTTTTTATTTTGTTTTTTTATTTATTTATAACACTAATTCA
>NIPQ01093082.1:0-21080 GCA_002806875.1 Lepidotrigona ventralis hoosana
AAACAAGACGAATCCTGACTGGTGGAGCGTCCGAAAAGCAGATGGCACCGATGGATTCGTGCCAGCGAACTACGTTCGTGAATTAGAGCCCAAGGTGATACAGGTTCAAGTTAGAAGACCAGAAAAGCTTAGGGTTACGCAGAGAGTGAAGAAAACGAAGATGGTTAAACAGTTGGTCCCGGTCAGAAGAGTGAAGTCCATAAAATCAACGGTAAAACCAGTTAAAAGGAAGGCTGTATCCGATGGAGATAGCGTGGAAAAACGGCTGAAGAAGATTAATGACACTTACAGCGAGCTCCAGGAGTTGGCATTGAAACGGCATGCTTTACTAGAGGATGCTATAAGACTTTACGGCTTCTATCGCGAATGCGATGATTTTGAAAAGTGGATCAAGGATAAAGAAAAGATGCTGAGAGCTGATGACACGCGAGACAATGTAGAAACTGCCAGAAGAAAGTACGAGAAATTCCTGACAGATCTCTCAGCCTCTGGAAAACGAGTAGAGGCCATAGATGCTGCGGTCGATGAGTTTGTCAGGCAAGGACACAGCCAGTTGGATAAAGTCAAGGCCAGACAGAGGCACATCCATCAGCTTTGGGACCACTTAAACAGGTTGAAGGCTCAGAAGGAGAAGAGTCTGGAAGGAGCTTCCAGCGTGGAGTTGTTTAACAGAACTTGCGACGAGGCTCACGACTGGATGTTAGAAAAAATTACTCAGTTGGACACTGCAGAACTCGGACCAGACCTGAAAACAGTCCAGGCTCTGCAAAGAAGACACCAACACCTGGAGAGGGAGCTGGCTCCGGTTGAAGAGAAAGTACGAAAGGTCAATTTACTGGCGAACAGCGTGAAGAGTTCTTACCCACACGAATTGAACAACGTGAACACCAGACAAAACGAAATCAAAGAACTCTGGAACAAAGTCCAAACGAAGGCTAAGGAACGCAGATCCAGATTGGAAGATGCAGTGGGTCAACAGATCTTCATGAACAGTTCGAAGAATTTGATCAACTGGGCCGCGGATATGCAAGAGACGATGAAGGTCGAGGAACCTGTTAGAGATGTTGCCACGGCTGAACAACTCAGAAAGCAACACATGGAACTTGGGGAAGATATACGAACACGTGAAGACGAGTAAGTATTCGAACGTTTCATATGGATTTTTCAAATTACTCGAAACAGTGGTATAGCAAATTTTCATTCCTTCAGATTTCGCGAGGTCGAAGAACTTGGGAATCAGTTGTTACGTCGTAATCCAACCTTGGTGGATGTCAGTGAACGCTTGGACAAATTGCACGGCCTGTACCAGGCTGTGACGTCAGATTGGATGGCGAAAGAATTCTGGCTGCAACAATGTTTGGAGCTACAGCAGTTTAATCGCGAAGCTGATCAAATTGAAGCTACTACCAGCTCTCACGAGGCGTTTCTAGAATTTACCGATCTAGGTGAATCCTTAGATGATGTTGAAGCTTTGTTGAAACAGCACGAAAAGTTTGAGAACACACTCCACGCGCAGGATGACAGATTGAAAGCTTTCAGCGACACTGCGGACAAGCTGATCGCTCAAAATCACTATGAGAAAGACTACATCAATGACAGAAGGAATCAGGTCTTGGCTCGCAGAAACCAAGTGAAAGATGCTGCTCAACGTCGTCGTGCAGCCTTGAAAGCTTCAGAACATTATCAGCAATTTTCTGCGGAAGTGGATGACCTGCGAGACTGGCTAGGCGACAAAATGAAGACAGCGTCCGATGAAAGTTATCGAGATTTAAACAATCTTGAACGAAAATTACAGAAGCACGAAGCATTTGAAAGAGAATTGAGAGCTAACGAGGGACAATTAAGAGCGGTGAATAAAGCTGGAAAAGCTTTGATATCCGAGGAGAACTACAGGTCGGAAGATGTTGGGAAAACATTGAAAGAGCTGAATGACCAGTGGGACCAACTGGTGGCTTTGTCTTTGGAAAAGGGTCGCAGATTAAGACAAGCTGCTTCTCAACACGGTTACAATAGAACAATGGAGGATGCCAGATTGAAACTAGAGGAAATAGAGAATTGCTTGCAAAGTAAACAAGTGGGAACGGATCTTAGAAGCTGCAAGGAGTTATTGAAGAAACATCAAACGCTTGAGAGCGACATGTGTCAATGGGAACAGAAAGTAGATGATCTAGTTGCCATGGGTGAAGAAATGGCTCATGAAGGACACTTCGATGCTGTGAATATATTGAAAACCAGTCAAACCACGCAAAGAAAGTACGCAGTGTTTTGTAAGCGATACAAAAATAATTTTAATTATTTTAATACTAAAAATTTGATGTTTATTTTTGTGCAGGTTCCGTAGCTTGAAAGAACCGGCTAAGAAAAGACGAGAAGCACTGGAAGAGAGTCTACGATTCCACAAGTTTGGTTTTGAATTAGATGCTGAGTTACAATGGATAAAAGATCATCTTCCTCAAGCATCGTCGACAACACTCGGACAAAATCTGCATCAAGCCCAAACATTGCACAAGAAACACAAGAAGCTGGAAGCAGAAATCGCTGGTCATCAGCCAATGATAGACAAAACCGCAGCTTCTGGACAAGCTTTGATTGATCAAGCACATCCAGAGAAGAAGAAGGTAATAATATTTGCAATAAAATTGCTTGGAACTAGATTTTTAGGGAGAAATAAATCTGTTATTATTTCCCCTGCTATTGTTCTTTGAGAAATACCTGGTCTGATCTGAAATAAAAGTTTATAATTTTTGCACAGTTGGGACTGTTACAAGAATATTGGGTCTGCAGAGGTAAGGTCGGCACAGATGCATGAGTATTGTTGTTTTATTTGAAAAGTAACAATGTGATTCGCCAAACAGCTGTAAAAATAAGAAAAGAATAATACCGCTTAATTAATTAAGATTTTTTAAAAAATTTTAAAAGGACTAAAAATTTTTAGGCACACACACGCGCGCGCACACACACACACACACACACACACACACACATGTATATATTTTAAATAAAAAATAGGAAAATTTTTACAGCATGCATGTGCTTGTCTTACGTGATTTATTTCAAAATTGAAATATGTATTTTTACACAATATGTTATTTATTATTCTACATTATATTTTAGACTNAAAAATTTTTAGGCACACACACGCGCGCGCACACACACACACACACACACACACACACACATGTATATATTTTAAATAAAAAATAGGAAAATTTTTACAGCATGCATGTGCTTGTCTTACGTGATTTATTTCAAAATTGAAATATGTATTTTTACACAATATGTTATTTATTATTCTACATTATATTTTAGACTATTTTACATTTTTAAGCATTAACAAGGTTTTATTTTATTTACTTTTATACATTGATCAAAAAAACACACGTAAAATATGTTTCTCAATGTATTTTTTTAACGGAATTAAAATTATGCTAAAATTATACTAAAATATTTTATTTCTTATAGATACGAGAACTGTGCGATGTGCTCGACGAAGCTTGGAAAGACTTGCAAGAGAAGGCCGGAGAGCGAAGCAAAGCTCTGGATTTATCCCTAAAAGCGCAAGAATTCTTCTTCGAAGCAGGGGAAGTTGAAAGCTGGTTAAATGAAAAGAACGACGTTCTCAGTTCAACCGATTATGGCAGAGATCGCGATGCTGCTACAAAATTATTAACTAAGCACAAGGTTAACTTTTATTAACTTGTAAAACATAAAATTCACAAAATAACTGGTTTTTTGCTTAATTTTTTATTAATCTTTTAGGCGGTTGAGCTAGAACTAGACACTTACAATGGCATTGTAACAGAGATGGGTCATACTGCCGCCGCAATGATTAATGCAAAACATCCCGATAGCAAAGCAATAGCAAATAAGCAACAAGCTATCGCCCAGCAAATGAGAGCATTACAGAGACTAGCTACAGTAAGACAACAACGCTTGATGGAAAGCATGTACCGCCACGAGTATTTCTTAGAAAGTAGAGAATTAGAACAGTGGATCAAGGAACAGGAACAGGCAGCAGCTTCTGAAGACTACGGCCAAGATTACGAACATTTACTGATCTTGCAGGCTAAGTTTAACGACTTTAAACACAGGATAGAGGCTGGTTCTGAAAGGTTCAACCAGTGCGAGGAGTTGGCCAGAAAATTAATTGCTAATGAGAGTCCATACATTCAAGATATTGAGAAACGACAGGAACAACTTCGGTGAGATTCTACAGATTTAATTTCAATGATGTAATGGTAATATGTACATAGAAATTTTGGTGTACATCACATGGAACTTTTCATTTCACTAAGTGCATGTCATCTTATTGATTTCAATAATAATGGCACTATATATTTGGTAGTGAGTAGTTAATACAGTTTTTAGTATGATTTTAAAAAGGATAATAAAATGAAGTGGGTGTGATTATGTCGGTGTTGGGGTTACTAACTGTTTTTGTACATACATTTAACGCAGACAAGACGATGATGATCCTGTAAAGCAAGTGNTGTACATCACATGGAACTTTTCATTTCACTAAGTGCATGTCATCTTATTGATTTCAATAATAATGGCACTATATATTTGGTAGTGAGTAGTTAATACAGTTTTTAGTATGATTTTAAAAAGGATAATAAAATGAAGTGGGTGTGATTATGTCGGTGTTGGGGTTACTAACTGTTTTTGTACATACATTTAACGCAGACAAGACGATGATGATCCTGTAAAGCAAGTGCAGAGACAGCATGCTCTTATCATGTAAGTTAGTGGATTCCGTAGCATAATAAATTGTAAAGGGTTACTAACTGTTTTTGTACATACATTTAACGCAGACAAGACGATGATGATCCTGTAAAGCAAGTGCAGAGACAGCATGCTCTTATCATGTAAGTTAGTGGATTCCGTAGCATAATAAATTGTAAATATCACAGCATGTTTTGTAATTCTTGTGAAAGAAGAAGATTAAAAAACTAGATGATAAAATTAAGAATGCTCTTCATAATTTATTAGGGAATCCTGGCAACATCTTCTCGGTCTCATCCGAAACCGTGAGCAGAGATTACAAGCTGCCGGGGAGATCCATAGATTCCATCGTGATGTGGCTGAAGCATTATCTCGCATACAAGAGAAAGAAGCAGCTTTACCAGAGGACCTAGGACGCGATCTAAACTCCGTGCTTGCATTAATCAGGCGTCACGAGGGTTTCGAAAACGACTTAGTCGCCTTGGAAGCGCAACTTCAAGTTCTGGTCGAAGACGCGTCCAGATTGCAAGCACATTATCCAGGAAACAATGCGGTACACATTGATCAACAACAAAAGATTGTCATCGCTCAATGGGAAGAGTTGAAAGAGAGATCTGCACACAGAAGGGATCAGTTGCAAGCAAGTTGCGATCTGCAGCGATTTTTGACCCAAGTTAGGGACTTGATGAATTGGGCAGCTGGACTTCGTGCCGCGATGTCGACCGAAGACAAGGTGAGGGATGCAGCGAGTGCGCAGATCTTAAAGGCAGAGCACAAAGCTCTNCGCGCAGATCTTAAAGGCAGAGCACGAAGCTCTGAAAGGAGAGATCGAAGCAAGAGAAGACAGCTTCAGCTCGGTTCTTGACTTGGGCGAGGCTATGGTTCAGACTGGCCACTACGCTGCCTTGGAAGTCGAGGAGAAATGCAACCAGCTGTTGGACGAGAGGCAAAAATTACACACTGCTTGGCAACACAAGAAAGTACACTTGGACCAGTTGATAGACTTGCACTTCTTCCTGCGAGATGCTAAACAACTGGACAATTTGTCAACCACCCAAGAAGCTGCACTAAGCGGCGACAACTTTGGCGATTCCGTCGAAGAGGTGGATGCCCAAGTGAAGAAGCACAACGAATTTGAAAAGCTACTGGTGACGCAGGAAGAGAAACTGATTGCTTTACAAGAGCACGGTGACAAGCTTCTAGCTCAGAATCACTTTGACTCGCCTACAGTTGCCAAACGGTTGAGCGAAGTTGTACAAAGGCGTGCAAGAATTCGAAATCTTTGCGAGGCGCGACGAAGAAAGTTGGAAGCTGGTTTGCTACACGCTCAGTTTGTCAGGGACGTCGCGGAAGCTGAGTCCTGGATCGGCGAGAAGCAAAAGAAACTCGAGGCGGAGGCGTCGAAAGGTGAGGTGTCCAGTTTGGAGGACAAAATCAAAAAACTGCAGAAACACCAGGCGTTCCAAGCTGAATTGGCGGCAAATCAGAGCAGAATCGAAGAGATCAAGACCAAAGGAGAGAGGTTGCTTCAACAGAAGCACCCAGCGAGCGCTGAAATTCGACAGCAGCTGGAACATCTTACTGCTTCTTGGAGAAGATTGTTACTAGAGTCTGGAAACCGTGGCAGAGGTTTGGAAGAGGCTCAGGATATCCTCGAATTTAACAACCAAGTGGAGAAGATCGAGGCCTGGATTAGAGACAAAGAGATGATGGTGCAAGCTGGAGACACTGGAAAGGACTATGAACACTGTTTAAGCCTTCAAAGAAAGCTCGACGATGTAGACAGTGATATGAGAGTAGACGATTCCAGAATAAAGAGTATCAATGCTCTGGCTGACAAGTTGATTAAACAAGGCAGGGACAACGAATCAAAGGCTATACAACAACGTCGCGATAACTTCAACAACAAGTGGAAAGGCTTGCAAGGAGCATTGAGTGCTTACAGGGAAACACTAGCTGGAGCGTTGGAGATTCATTTGTTTAACAGGGATATAGATGACACCAGTCAAAGAGTGATCGAGAAGTCAGTCGCTATGAATACCACTGATGTTGGCAAGGATCTTCCTGCTGTCGAGCATTTGCAGAGGAAGCAAGAGGCAATGGAGCGAGACATGACCGCCATCGAAGGGAAATTGAAAGAGCACAAAGCGGAAGCTAGAGATCTATCATTGAAGTATCCAGACAAGGCTCCACAGATAAATGGAATATTGTCAGAATTGCAATCGAATTGGGACGACTTGCAACGATTTACTCAACATCGTCGCGAGGCCCTGAATCAAGCTTATACTCTGCACAAGTTCCAGGCCGATCTACACGAGTTAGAACTTTGGGTAGCTGATACAATTAAACGTATGGACGAATCCGAGCCACCGGCAACGATATCCGAGGCTGAAGCCCTATTGGAACTCCATCAGGAAAGGAAGGCAGAGATCGATGGCAGGCAGGATACGTTCAAAGCGTTGAAGGAATATGGACAGAAGCTTCTAGCTATTAACGAAGATGTGAAGGACAACTTGGAACGTCTGGAGGAGCTTCGACAAGGATTGGTCAACGCTTGGGAGGCCAGGAGGCAGAAATTAACGCAGGCGCATCAGTTGCAATTGTTCAAGGAGCAAGCTAATCAAGCAGACAGCTGGCTAGCGACGAAGGAAGCGTTCCTCAACAACGACGATCTCGGTGAATCTTTGTCTGGTGTGGAGACGTTGTTGCGTAAACACGAGGAGTTCGAGAAAATGCTTGTCTCCCAACTGGGTCGTATCGACGAGTTGGAGAAATTCGCGAACGAAATTTTGTCCAAGGGACATGCGGATGCTAACGTTATCAAGCATCGACTGGCATCTGTTTGCGCCAGGAGGGACAAACTGCAAAACAGCGCGAGAGCAAGAAGGAGGAAACTGTTGGAGAGCCATCATTTGCATCAGTTCCTTAGAAATATATACGAGGTGGAAGGTTGGCTCCATCAGAAGCAACAAGTGGCCGGTGACGAGAACTACAGAGATTCGTCCAACTTGCAGAGCAAGATACAGAAGCACGCTGCCTTCGAAAGTGAATTGATGGCGAACAAGGGAAGAGTAGCTGCGGTAATCGGCGAAGGTAAATCAACCTAATTTGTACATTTGTAATTCCAATTAACAAACCAAAGAGAATTTAGCTAATTTTCTCAAATTAGCAAATCCCGCGAGAAATTTAAATTCTAATGTTTTTTTTATCAGGTGAGTCACTGATCGAGGAGAACCATTACGCCTCGAAGAGCATCCAAGAACGTTTGGACGATTTGGAGGCGGAGTGGCGTTTGCTGCAAGAAACCAGCGAACTGAAGAAGAACAGATTGAACGACGCTTACCAAGCTCTGCTGTTCGGACGAACTTTGGACGAATTCGAGACGTGGATGGACGAGGTTGAAACCCAGTTGCAATCGGAGGATCACGGGAAAGACCTGTCCAGCGTGGCCAACTTATTGAAGAGGCACACGAATTTGGAGAACGACGTCCTGGGCCACAACGAGGCCTGCGAGTCGATTAAGGAAACAGCGGCCAGCTTTCAGAAATCGAATCACTTCATGTGCGATGAGATACAGGAAAGAGCAGCAGTGACGATAAACAGATACCACAGCCTGCAAGAACCGATGCAGATAAGAAGGGACAATTTGGAAGACGCGAAATTGTTGCATCAATTTACGAGGGATGTCGAAGACGAGATGCATTGGTTGTCTGAGAAAGAGCCACTGGCCGCGAGCAACGATCTGGGAAGCTCTCTGACCACCGTGCAACGTTTGCAGAAGAAACATCACGCCCTGGAGGCAGAGTTAATTTCCAGGGAACCAGTGGTCGCGTCTTTAGTCAGCAGAGCCACAGTCATGGTGAGAAGCGGGCATTTCGCATCGGAAAAGATCGAGAAACTGTCGCAGGAGTTGCAGGACAAATTGTCGCATCTCAGAGACCTGGCCAGCGTCAGGAAACTACGTTTGCTTGATGCTGTTGAGTCGCAAATGTTCTACGCTGAAGCGGCAGAAGCCGAACAGTGGATAAAAGAGAAACATCCGCAACTGACTGCTACGGATTACGGAAAGGACGAAGATTCTGTTCAGTCGTTATTGAAGAAACTGGAGGAGATAGAGCGGGACTTGATCGGCTTTGAGAACACTATCGGCAACTTGAAGAAACTTTCGCATGGACTGGTCGACAGGCATCACTTCGACAGCAAGAACATCATGCAGAAACAGTTGGAAATCGAGCAGAAGTTCAAGGAACTGCAGAGACTGAAGGAGTACCGTTTCCAGAGATTGCGCGAGAGCGAGAAACTGTTCAAGTTTGTGAGGAAAGCGGACGAAGTCATCGAGTGGATCGGCGATCAGACAACTGTCGCTGCCTCGGAGGACTATGGCCGCGACGTGGAACACGTGGAACTTCTCATTCAGATATTCGACAACTTCTTAGCTGCTTTGACGACCAGCGAAGGTCGAGTATCAGCGGTGCTGGACGAAGGGCAGAAACTAATAGAGGAGAACAATCCAGAGAAGGGTAAAATATTAACGAAAATCGACGAGACGAAGCAACAGTGGGAAGATTTGAAGGAACTGGCTCACGCGCGGCAAGACGCGCTAGCGGGCGCGAAACAGGTGCACATGTTCGATAGAACTGCGGATGAAACTATCTGTTGGATTCAAGAGAAGGAAACTGCCCTCAGCTCTGACGGTTACGGCCAAGATCTGGAAACGATTCAAGCCTTGGTGAGAAAGCACCAAGGATTTGAAACGGACTTGGGCGCCGTCAAGGAACAGGTTGAACTGCTGATGGTCGAGGCGTCTAGACTAATCGAACTGTTTCCAGATGCTCGTTCGCACATAGAGGTGAAGCACCAGGAAGCTGAAGCAGCTTGGAACGAGCTGCTTGAGAAAGCAGCTCAAAGGAGGAGCAAGCTGTCTCAAGCGGAACAACTGCAGGCGTACCTGGGCGAGTACAGAGACCTGATGTCTTGGATAAATGAAATGGTAGCGAAAGTCACCGCACCTGAACTGGCCCGTGACGTTCCCGGCGCCGAAGCCCTGATATTGAGGCACAACGAGTACAAAACAGAGATTGAAACGCGCAACGAAGCCTTCGACAAGTTCTACAGAACGGGCCAGAAACTGATAGAGGGTGGTCATTTCTTGGCAAAGGAAATAGAGGACAAGATATCTGTGCTGCAGCATAGGCAACAGTTCCTAAAGGACACTTGGGAGCAGAGAAGACGCATCTACGAAGAGAATCTAGATACCCAGCTGTTCAAACGCGAAGCCGAGACATTGGAGAACTGGATAGTGAGCAGGGAGCCGATGTTGAACGATGGGAAATTGGGGGAGAGTATCCCGCAGGTGGAAGAACTCATAAGAAAGCACGAAGACTTTGAGAAGACCATCGAGGCGCAAGAGGAGAGGTTCAACGCGCTTAGACGCATAACTATGTTGGAGAAAGCGTTCCAGAGGCAGCAGGAAGTGGAAATGGCTGCTAGACAGGCAGAGAAGGAGAGAGTAGAACGTGCTCGCCTGGAGGAACGTAAACGCAAGGAAGTACAGAGGATAACGGAGGAGAGGAAACGCGAGGAAGAGCGAAGAAGGCTGCTGGATAGTCCACATCGTGCCGTGCACGATGAGGTCAACGGAACGACCGATGAACACGAGTCTATTAACAAACTACCACCTTTGAAGACTGCTGCTACGACTGATTCAGGCCTGGATTCAACACCGATGCAGAAACCGCATGGGATATCCCACGTGTTTGGTGAGAAATTGAAAAGAACGACGCCTGACATTAAAAGAGCAGAGAGCATGAAGGTGGACACGAAGAAGCCAAAAAGAACGCCGAGTTTCACGACCAGGAGGAGAACTCAGAGCTTCAGGAAGCTTCAGAGGATGGAGAATATGGATGCCCTTCCTCCGGTTGAGATTCAGGGCCTGTTGGAGAGGAAACACGAGCTTCAGAGCGCTGGCAAGAAGGCGGCAGTACGTTCTTGGAAGCAATATTACACGGTATTGTGCGGGCAGCTTCTGTGTTTCTTCAAGGACATGGAGGATTTCTCACTGAGCAAAGCAGCCACCGCACCCATCACCATTTTCAACGCCATATGTGAGAAAGCAGATGACTACACCAAGAAGAAGAACGTGTTCAGATTGAAATGCACAGACGGATCGGAGTTTCTGTTCCTGGCACCGAATCAACAGGAAATGGAGGATTGGGTGAACAAGATATCGTTCCACGCCAAGCTACCACCTAGCATGCAGCTGTTGAGTTACGACGAGTCGCAGAAGGAAAGCCTGGAACGATTGCAGAATGTGCCTGGCGACCACGGCGACGACAACGCTTCAACCAGTAGCAGTCACGCGTCCACTCCTGAACTGGAGCGAAAGAATTCCGTGATCAGACGCGACGTAACGAACCAACACTCCGGAAGTAACGTGCAGATCGAGTTCCTGCAAATGCACAGGCAAAATCAACAGAAACGCGACTCGCAGAATAACACTGATTTCATGGCTTCGCCTCAAACGCAAACGGAGTTCTTGCAGATGCACCGACAGCAACAATTAATGGCGCAGCAGCAACAGCATTTCATGCAACAAGAGCAACTGGCGAGTCAGAGGGAACAGTATCAATCAAACTCTGGGGACAAGCCACCCATTCCTCCGAGAGGAGCACCGCCTCCTATTCCAATGCGATCTCCCAGTTCAGAAGCTATCCCACAATACAGACGCGATGGTACTTAGCTTAATAAATTTCCTTTGAATTCATTGATTTAGAAATAATATGAATGTCATATACTGATTAAGAACATGATGCTTTGGGGGCTTTGCAGACATGGATCAGGTACAAACAAGATCCACTTTTTACCAACAGCGTAGTGCAACTTTGAATCACAATGGTTCCAGTCAGTATCCATCCAATACAACTTGGCACAGGCAGAGCAGCGTGGATCTTAGTACTCNCATCCAATACAACTTGGCACAGGCAGAGCAGCGTGGATCTTAGTACTCCGCACCAAGGTACCTCGAAAAGTCTTCCTGATTCTATTTGCGTACACGTAGGAAATCCCTTGTTTTCATTGTATTGTCGTTATTTTGTAGAGTTAGCACCTCCCTTGCCATCAAGTGCCCCCCCACCAACCAGAATAGCTCAGTGGAATGTTCCTCATGATCCTGGTTAGTCAACTGTTGTTGTTAATTGTTTATCAACAAATCGCTTTGTTCAACCTTCCAGTTGTGTAATTTCTGTCCTAAAGTATCTTCCTAACAATATGTATTGAAAATGAAAATTTCTTGTTAAGTGAATAATTGCTACGAAAGCTGTCAAGAAAGCCACTTTGAAAGCAGAAGTAATAAATATCATTTTCTATTACAGCTTATGGGAATGTCTCTGTTACTTATGGAAGTGCAAGATCCAGAGAGGTAATTATAATAAAATAAACTGAAAAAAGAAACATGAAAGAAGCGGCGCTATTCAATGAGAGAACATTTGTGAAGTGTTTCATACACAAGAAATTCAAATGTGTTTGCCAATTAGTTAGATCTTTACAAAAGTGCTATTGACTTATAATTATTCGTTTGTTTCTTTTATTCAGTTAATAGAAATAGAAGAAGATATAAAAAAAAAGGAGGAGATAACGTTAAAAATAAAAGAAGATTTAAAATATCAATACATTTTTTTTATCTGTTGTAGGGTATGCAGCAAAATAACTCAACCTTCACAGGTAGGCCAGTTTCTCTACCGCCGTCGTACGTGCCTCCTCCGGCAGTTCCACAAAACCCTCAATCTTTGACGAACGTGGACGGTAGAAGAGCCAGCGAAAGTGGGTCAGAAAGTGAACATAGCGTTGGTAGTAATCGCAAGGACCGTGATTACAAACGAAGCTCTGTTTTAAGTAACCTGTTTGGCAGGCGCAAGAAACCTCAATCGTAACCATATCGACGACGATATTTATGCTTACGGAATATGTCTGTAACAAGCGTACAAGTTTTCATGGAACAAAGACAAGATTAAACTGCTTCGAGTCAGAAAAGACACGTATACATGCTATTTTTGGTAGCATGATAGATAAAACAATTCCTGTAAATTATATATATTTTATGTACTATACAAAAATAAAACTTTATCGTTCACGTTATTTAATAACACGTTGAGTTGATCATGTATTAAAAAAAAAAAAAATGCTATATATATATATATATACAGCCCGGAACATAAACGTGTTGATCATGTATTAAAAAAAAAAAAAATGCTATATATATATATATATACAGACCGGAACATAAACGAGGGGAATACTTGATTCAAATAGTTTATGAAATTGCAATTTGACTTAATTTGAAGGCAATGTATTAATGAATTCTTACTGTCGAAAGCTACAATTTATATATGACGATAACTTCTAAGAAGTTGTGTTGCATGTTCAACTCAAATGTTACAGTCGATATAGAATTTATGAAATATACATATATGGAGAGCATTTGCATTTCTTTTATTATTATAGTTTTTACATGTGCTGAAGTGTGCAAATATGCCTGATGTGTCACAGGGATTAAAAAGAAAAGAAAGAAAAGCAACTGTTGAACAAATAATTTTCAAAAGATCATTAATCTATCCTCCATCTATGCAACATATAGTCTTTATTGTAATGGAAATTTGTTATTACGGTCGTTAAATTAGTCCGTGGATATTTTTTTTTCTCTTTTTTTTTAAATGCACCGTAAAGTTACAAAGGGAAGAACTATGACTAGAGTAACGCCTTACACGCGATGAATTTATTGAAAGTGTACCTGACTTTAAGAAGGATGTTGAAATATATGGAAAGGGAACATACAGTTCTGTGAATAATATAAGATTTAAGTTTTATAAATATCGGTAATATATATGTTGCAAATGATTATATATTTCAGAACGTCTCTTTGGAACCAATGATCATAGATCATTGTAATTAAAATATCAGAAATAAGAACACACGTATTCTTCCTTTTTTCTTTTTTCTTTTTTTGAAAAAATGAAGAAAATTATTCGTTCTCGAAAATTAATGATTATAAATATCATTTCCTTTTTTTTTTGTAATTAAAATATCAGAAATAAGAACACACGTATTCTTCCTTTTTTCTTTTTTCTTTTTTTGAAAAAATGAAGAAAATTATTCGTTCTCGAAAATTAATGATTATAAATATCATTTCCTTTTTTTTTTATAACGAAATAATACTACAATGTGTAAAGTGTATTTAATGCTATATAAAGATTAATTATGTACTATTATGTAGGCTTATCAGTGTTATTTTATAGTTATATGGGGCATCTTATTTTGCTTTTTTTTTTATAACGAAATAATACTACAATGTGTAAAGTGTATTTAATGCTATATAAAGATTAATTATGTACTATTATGTAGGCTTATCAGTGTTATTTTATAGTTATATGGGGCATCTTATTTTGCGCCAAGATGTCAGCAATCGAAAGTTTAAAAAGATTAAATAAAAGAGAAATTTAAACTGATGGATTATACTTGAAAAAGTCCCAAAATTTATTTGTATAAAATTTATTATAATAACATCTTTTAATAAAATACGCTTTGGAATTAACGATATTAAATTAACGCTGCATTATTGCACTGAACACATATGTTATTTTATAGTGCAAGATTTATCACGTGAAGTACCTTTGAAATTAGTTAAATATTTCCTATTATGTTAAACAATGCCTCCCTTATATAATAATCTAATATGTACAGATATTTATTATTAGGCATTACTTTTTACATAAAAATATCATCGCAAAAATATGTATCGATGTAAGATTTCGAGTATGTTACAAGAGAAACGATGTTCAACAACGAGATCAGTCACGCGAATACTAAAACTCTAATTCTAGTACATTAATACAAAAGTGTATTTGTGTGTTGCGCAAGTAGTACATTACAAACCTTTCTACGCAAAATTACACCGATAAAGCTTAAAATCAATCTAAAATATAACAGTAATAGTAATAACAATTTAATTCTCAAAGTAAACAAAATCCTCAAAATTGATCAGTTAAGTACTCAAGGTAACATTTGCAGTGTAATTATCACATCCATTCAATTTCATCTATGACAATATCAACACATATTGCCAAATTATTTATGGATCTTGTCATTAGGAGAGAAATAAATGAAAATCTCCCAAGTATTACCATGGAAAGTCCAAAACTTTTCAGTCGCGAATAGTACAAAATATTGACCTGTTTTCAGTGGATCTGCGCAATATGGTCAACAACAGGCAAGTCAATAACAGAACAATTCACCGTCAGTCATTGTACAGTAACAGTCACACAATGGTTGGTGGTTGGAGGACAGCTGGTGCTCGCCTGACTTTCAACGCTTCTGGACTCATGGCGCGCATCTGCTTCGTAATCTGGTCATAATCATACGTAACAGCCAATCCACCCTCCGAGTTCGTTTTCCTTGCGTATCCTTTACTCTGTGACGAGTTCCCGTTCTTCTGTCTATCTGTCGTTGGTGTATTACTGTAAAACGCATCAGCGGCGATGCTACCTTCCTCCTCTTCGCGGCGATATCTTCTGTTCTTCAACCTCAAGCCCGAGTAGACGGCGATAGATATCAGGAGAAGAACAAACAACAAGCCAACTGCAGCAGCCGCGGCAATTACTCTCATTTCCGTTGGATCGCGAATAATCAACTTGATATTGGTGGAGTCTCTGCCCTTTTCGCTTTCTACTAGGAGTGTGTATATCCTAGCGTCCTCGATTTGGAGATCCTTGATCACTAGCTTCGCCCAGTAGCAATTCGTAGGCATATCGTCTTCGTTGATGTGCTCTAACGACAGTGCTTCATATTTTGGGTGAATGCTCTCGCCTAGATAGGAGAATGGAATATTCAATGTATAAAATTCAACACAGTAAAGAGATAAGTATTCTTTCGAAACTGAGATCAGTCAGTTTCAGTATGACAAATTCAGTAAGTTTCATTTTAAGTTTCTGTTTTGTGATACTCGCCAGCTCTGATATGCGAACTTCCCCATTGCCAAGCAACGAGCCTGGGCGGCGGTCTCGAGCAGAAGCGAGACTTCAATGTGTGTTCCGGTTCGCCAGCCCATCCCAACGACTCGTAAATGCCCTTTCCACCGGAAGAAGAAGGCCTCGCCTGTATCTCAGGCGGTCCGGTTACGTGGAGCACGTAACGAGCCTCGCTAGGCATTTCTCTTCGCACTCCGTTGATCACGTTGAACGCCACGCATCGATATTCCCCCTCGTCGGACCACATCACGTTCTCCAAACGGAGGCGTTTGCCACCGTCCTTCGTCTGCAATGGATTCTCGATGGTCTCTGTGATGCCACCGCGGACGTGTATCCAACGGTATTGAGCTGGAGGATTCGCCTCAAAATCTGTACACTCGAAGGGTTCCAAGCTTGTGCCAAGCAGAGTCGTTTCCTCGTACTTTTGCACGGTGTCATTGCGACTTGGATCCTCTGGTTTCAATTTCGGACCATCTGTAAACCGAGAGATAGCCTTTTATCCTTTGTAATTCAAACACGGAGAAAGATAGTTAGAATTATTGTTAGTGTCGACGAAATTAGGGAGAGAATTATTTCGAACGAAAGCAGGCAGTTTATAAAAGAAGCCACGAAGAGAAACCCAATAACTAATAAATGACAAATGGAACGTTCATGTCAATGAGCACACAATTGCCATTATTCTCTCTAACCGTTCCTCTGTCTGAAGAGAGCGGTTGGTATACAAAGCGCAGCGCACAGTTAGGCGAGGAAAGTGGCCAAATTGATGTACTCTCGTCGTTGATCACGGTGGTTGTTGTAAAGGGGGAAGGGAGAAGGGGCAAAGAGAAAAAAAGAGAAAGAAATAGATATCACGGTAAAAGTCGGACTAACATTGTACGTCTAGTCTGTAGTTAGCCGCGGTGCTTTCACCGATAGCGTTGACCGCCTTGCAAGAATAGAGACCGGCGTCGTTTCTCTTGACCGGCTCGAATCTCAACTCGGAGCCGGTCATCGTGCCGTTCTGCTGCGTTCTGTTTAGCATCAACGCCAACACGTTGCTTGTTACCACGATGGGAGCTGAATCCTTGAACCACTTGATCGTTCCGCTGGGATTGCCGTCTGCGAAGCATTTCAGGCTCATAAAGCTGGCCGAATCTTCCAAAGCTGCCACCAGCAGCCGAGGCTTCGTCTCTAGCCTCACTTCCGGCGAGTCTGAAATTTGACAATGCTGCCTTTGTAGATCGGAATCTTTTGACAACGAGTTTTTATAATTTTATAACATAATTTCATGTTAGAAAGTTTGTGTCTCAAGTAATTATTAGTGTTTAGGTATTTATTTCTCTTGCAGTTCTTTGAAGATTCTACGTTGAAACTTTGAAACGAAATAATAGAAATAGAAATTGAATCGTTTCTTCAACTCCGATCGTTAGAAACTCGAATCCTCGTTCGACACTAGATTTCTATTTTATGTGAAAGGAAAGATTATCGTCTGGTATATCCACTGCAAAGTGGACAAAAATGAAGTGCAACGTGAATTGCAAAATACGATTGTTTCCATTCTGCATCGATAGAAACTTGTCTATAGCGAGTTGTACAAAAGTACACGATATATACATACAATGTACATCCAGTCGTGTTTCCGCAGAGGCTGGAACGATGCTGGATGGATGCATCGTGATACATCGAATCGGCAGACCATGGTTCTCCCTTTGTCCACGGACCCGGAGGAGGCTGTGGGCTGCCCAGGTCTTTGGACTATCCACTTCTGTCGCATTTGTCTGCTCCCTCAATGGTTCCACTTCATCTCCTCCTATGTACCTATATAAAAAAATGTGCTTCTTAATAATAAACATAATATTCTGCATGCACAATTTTAGCACTAACAAATTAATATTTTAACGCTAATAAAATAATATTCAAAATTAATGTAAACTATAAAATGATTAAATTTGATTTTAATATTAAACAGAAAACAAGTGCCAAAGATTAATGAGTAACAATTGTTTTTTTTTCCATCTTCATAGATTAACTGCCAAGATGTTCTGAAAGTGAGTCAAGGATGTTCTCATATACTGATGAAGAATGAATGATACATTCATAGTGATATAACTGGAACTCAGCTTGTATTTTAATGTACCAAAAAAAAGAAAAAAAAATCTCTAAAGTTTCTAGTAAAATTTCTACAATTGCAAGTGATAAATATCTTCACTACATGATCTAATCGCAACAGCAGCTACACCCAGGTTTCCGTGAAGCGATTTAGCAATTTCCCACGAATACCGATATTCAAGGTTTATAGTTTACACTCTTTCTAGTATGATTCATTGAGCGACTATGCCCAGCGGCCAGTTTCTCCACTTCTACGGCCGCAATCTGCATAATTGCGCTTACTACTGAATCTTCAGCGTAACGGAAGAGCGACAGAGAGCAAAGGGAAAAAACGTTCTGAGGAACGACGAACTATTCAGACAGCGTGCCTATTAAAGATTGTAAGAAGAACTTGCTGGCCTCGGCTCGCTTACAACGGGGCCGGTACAGTTTCTACGAATCTAAGTTCCAAGTGTGAAATTAGGAACTGTTCTGGCTCTTTTCGTTCTACATTCAATTTGTATACGTAAAAAAAAAAAAAATTATGTATACGCGAGTGAAATTCATTGTTCCCTACGAGCGGTTCTTTTGCGGCCAGGCTGATGTCAGTCAGAGAGATACAGAAAGGTACCATGCAATGAGCCGTGACGCGCGAAGACCATAAATTGTCTGGAGCGAAAATTTAATCAGAATAGAAACTTTTTACTAGCTAAACGATTTTCTATCTTTGAGATATTTCTTGTTTTACGAAATGATCTTCAGTAAAGAGAGAAATCATTTTTTTTTTCCTCCTATTGAAAAAGAACACGGACTGAATTCCGTGAAAAATCAAACGGATCGAATTTGATTCACGGACAATTACCAGTGAAACCTGTCCACCGGCTCGTACAACTTCCTCTTCAACATCTAAATCGTTCGCGCTTTCTAACTAACCGATAGAGGACCTGTGACGATGAGATTTATTCTCATCACGAGAGAATATTCTTTCTATTTTTTACAGATGCAGTATGACAAGTCTCAAACATCTAAATAATGAACTATCTTTAAATCTGAAAGTTCACGCAAGCTTCTATTCAAGAAACAATTTTCACGCGATTTTACCCACTATAGATTAAAAGGAAATCGACATTAATTTCTATTAAAATCTCGCTGTACTCTGACGACACAAAATGAAAGTGGAGATTTCAATTTGAAGATCAGATTGGAAGGTCCCGCGGGTGTGTTTCCATTCTGCAACACGTGCTGCTGCCAGGTGATCGTGGAAATTGTAACGCCGCTCATGCGAACGTGATGATCGGTGGAGAAGTGAGTTTTATGTTATAAGAATTTAGATGAGGTGTGGCTAGCTGGTCGCTAGACCATGACATGAAAAAAAGACGCTGCTGGCTAACTTCTCCACTCCGCATAAACACCGCGTTATGGCTTCTTGCCTCGGCTACAGTCTCTGCGAACTGCGTTTTCTTTTCTTTTTATCTCTTGGCAGAATACTGTTTTCACGAGACTAGAGAATCTGCGAGGACAAAGTATACGTCAGTCACACCAGTAACGAGGAGACTTTTTAACCAATTAGAATTGTTTTTACCAATGCCAACTGGAACACCCTAAATAGATTTTCTTTCTAAATTCATTTTCTTTTTACGAATTGACAATTTGTATCGTTTGCAGATTTTCGTGTGACATTTCATTTAGATCTGAGAGAAGTAATGATTTCAGTTACAGTTAGCATACCTCTAAATGAATGCCGTTGCAAAAACAATAGGAATACAATCAGCACCGTTGCGCAAATGTTTTGTTGCTGCGTACAATCGGAACGAGCGCAGTACAAAGGACCAAAAAATTGCATTGAAGAGAATATGCTTTCGCACTTCACCACTTCGACCAAAGTTTATTAATTGCGAGGCTGAAGATTAAAAACAAGAGATTCGTAGAAATTTTGTTTTATACATACTATTGTGAGTACGTTTGATCACGCAAATGCATAAGAAACCTTGATCTAATTAATAATTATTCAGGATTGAATGCAGGTTTGCCCTTTCAGTGGTGTGCTTACCATTTGATAAGGGCTGGTGGGTTTCCATATCTCGACACGCAGGAAATGGTAGCTTCCTGGCTCTCCCTTAGGGTCAGCGCCGAGTTTAAAATCGTCCCTCCGTATTCCAACCGTGGCTTCCGGGGTTTTACTGAAATTCATCGACGTTCAGTAATGACAGAAATAAAAGAGAAACTTTCTATTTCTTCCCTCTCGCTCGTAATTGCAATTAAACAAAATTATCCACGCTTTCATCTTACTTTCCCCTTCATTCCATACCTTACAAAAAAAATATCCTTCGTGACGGCAGTTTCTTTATGACAATTTATATCTTTGCTGAAGAAATGGTACCCACAGACAGAGATTATCGAGATACACAGCTTAGGAAAAGTTCACAATTCGGCGAGAAATTGTTGTGGAAGTTGGGACTTGGTTGCAAAGAGCCAAGCGGCGAATATGAAAGTAGAACGGGACGTTGTGTGTGCGTTAGTGTTTCGCGTTGCATCATGTCGTTGCCCGCGTTTAGCGAATTTGAAATTGCGCCGCCGAATCTGCATCGTTCCATTGAGGAGGCGTCAGAATCTGATTAGCCGCTTGTACATACGGATCGTCGAGGATCATTCACGCCGGTGGTGAGCGTTACCTCTTACGGGGGGAGGGGGGAGGTGACGTAAAAACGCAACGTTCCGTTAAACCTAAGTCTACACACTTGTTTAGCGATTTAACGTTTCGTGCAGCGTTGTGTGCGCTGATTAATTACGTAGCCGCTGTTGATTTCTTAATTGCTTGCTTAAACGAATTAATTAATGTACGATCCATTTCGAGCGGTAATTCTGACCGTGTTTTAGAGAGAGAAAAAAAAATTGGATTACTGAGTTGGTCAACTTCAAGTTCTCCTCTTCCACGAGATAGATCCTCGTTAGAAAAACCAGGCAATCTGTTCCCATATTTACTTTGGGTATCTTAAGACGATGGTGTTACAGTCAGATACAGCCTGGTATCAAAGTGCCGCTCTCTCAAGTGGGTGAAAAAATTCTTGGCCTGGCGCAGGTCGCTAGTGAAGTGGTAGAGTGAAGATTTTCAAAAGCGTAAAACATGTCGTTATTTATGTGGGATCGAACAGTGAATACATACAATGGCTATTATAAATTCGTTTAACAAACGAAATTGTCTGTCTCCCGTTGTGATATATATATATATATATATATATATATATATATATATATATTTTATTATATAAA
>NIPQ01093083.1:3044-20298 GCA_002806875.1 Lepidotrigona ventralis hoosana
GAATCATTTATTTTATATATATATATATATATATATATATATATATGTATATATATATATATATATATGTATGTATGTATATATCGAGATGTTTAGACCGAGTCGTATATACCTGATACTCGTGATTCAAGTTTTCACTGTTCTTCAACAATGTCCGCGTACTCCGTGCCTTACGATTGACAATCGTTTAACTCCTACCGGAAATGGTAATTTGTGCAATGCAAAACGTATGTTTAAAACATACAACGTGTTTATTATGAAAAATGAATCTTTTGTTTTAGATTGTTATACAAGGATATCTATTGGCTCTAAACTGCCCGATATGGATATAGTGTTACGAACTAATTCCATAAGTTTGACTGAATGTGAGGAATATTGTTTGAAAAGCAAGCATGGTTGCAATGCATTTTCATTTGGGTACGGGGGATATTGATAATATATTTGTATTCTCGAAAATGGCTTGAATAAAATATAAAAAAAATATAAAAGTGTTACGTGTAATTTCTCGGTTAAATTTTATGTGAAATATCTTCTTCTTAAAACGTCATCGATTTGCTTGAATTTTTTTTTTTTTGTTGTTCAGACATTCACATTTCTTTTTCTTTTTAGCGTCGGTGCAAAGGGCAATAGCACCTGTCTAATTAGCCGACAGATACCAGCATTAGAAGATTTAGAAACTCATGCAGAATACGATGTTTACGCGAGAAAACGAAGAGATTCGATATGGTGTGATTTCGATCGTTTCTATAAGAGTTTTGTACACGAAAGCGAAAATCGTTCGGCGAAAACAGACAAACTTATTGGTAAAGGGTCTGTTGCGAATAACAATAATCCTTTCTCGAAATTAGTACCAGAATCGATGTCGGTATTTACACCACACAATACACTGACATTTTCGAGGTAATACTCTTCTGACTTTTATTTTTATATTTTATACAAAGAACGTGAAAAGTAATTTTAAAATTCACATTAACACTAGCACTCTATGATTGTCATAAGATTTTCTCGTTCTTAAAAAAGTGTGCAAGTGTTTATTACAATATAATCAATTCTTTAATACTCGAAATAAATAAAAATGTAAACAAATTACGGTATACTTAAAGACGCACGTTAATGTTCCACGATCAACAACTTACATTGCATTGAATAATAATTTAAACAGAATTTCATGTAAAAGAAATGTGTAATTTTAAAATTTCAAGAAACAAAAATGACATGGTGAATTATGGACGGATCGGTAGCTATGATTTATTTATCAATCATGATCGACGATTTCTCTCTGATGGCAACAACCGTGGTATCTTGGACGTTGTTGGAAACAAAAATGGGAAAACATCGTACAACCCTTTCGGTAAGTTGCAATATTTTTTAACAAAAATAATTGTACAATTCTTAGTAATTTAGAGTATTCAGTTTAGCAAAAACAAAGAACAGATGGCATTGCGTTAGTATGATTTCTAAGAATCTGCTATATAGAGTTAGATGCTATTTTCGTAGAAGCGATAGATCATCGACAAAAAGGTACTGAATGCATATGTAAATGACCAATTTCTTTCGAATCATACTACAATTACAATGATCGAGCTAGCTGAAATAATAGCGTCTTGTATCCTTGACGAATCTCGAAGGACGCAAATAATAGAGCTTGCTTAATTTCAAAGCGACATAATTTTAATGTATAAAAAACTGAACATTCAAATGAGGAGAAACTTACACATATTTTTTTTACATAGAATTCTAATATATTCTATTAACAGAGTCTATAATTAAAAATCATACATACCATAAAAAGTCAATTTGTAAAAGATATTAAATTATAAGAAAATGAGATTTCGTAAGTTCAACATTATACTGTAAAACTAGTTTCTTGCGTTCGATGAACGAAATTAAAGAAATCAACTTCAATACGTTAACAATGAGCAAGAGATGAATATAATTTTGTCATTAAACGTTAAAAGATCGTTTAATAAATCGCAGCATGCGAATGAAATGACAGATTCATAATAAAGTAATTAAAAAATAAAATCGGCGGGAAGCATTCAATTCTCATTCGATACTTGTGGTGCGCAATGTGTTTGTGAAAACAATTGTTGTGTTTGCATATTAAGAAACCAATCCTTCCAAATAGCCTTTAGCAATCTGATGTCCCTTCCCCAACGTGCGAATATTCCCTCCCACTATTGTTCCCCGAAGCGCTCACTTTTCTATAAAACCATGCAGAACTCCAATTTCATTTATTACTTTTTACACGTTTTGCCGTTTTTCGTCTCATAAGCTTTGACTGATGTTCGGTATCTCTGAAAAGGTGTAGTGTTCTTTGTTCCAACTCGTCTTTTTCCATCATGCATCTCAACGGACTCGCGGCGGCAGATTAAAAGCAGATTGAAAAAAGTTAAAGAAAAAAATTAAAAGAAAAGTATGATCGCAAAAAGTAATATCTTTGTGTTTGTTATGAAAATCATCGTGGAAAATACAACGATTTTAGTTATCTCAAATAAGAAAGGGCAGACTTTCTGAATTGGCTGTGTTGATTTTCGATTAATTAAGAGAGAGACAGAGAGAGAGAGAGAAGAAAAAAATAGCAGATATGTTTAGAAAATCGTGGTTTCGGAGTCTATTTTTCTCGCTGTTTCTTCTTCGTACAATTCGCGGTTCAATGATTTCGAAGAGAAGTAATAGCGATGATCTTGCACGTAAGTTCACAAACGAGATAAATCTAAACAGAATCCCAAGATTTTATTTATTAATAAATCCTACGTAAACATTTTAATATTATGGTTTGTCAAGTTTGTTGGATAAGCGAGTATTATAATAGGTGTATGTATATACATTTTTACATAGCTTAGATGAATATGTTTCAAAAATTTAGTTATAATTTGTCATCGAAAGCTGCTACCTGGCAAGAAAATGACGGGATTGTTCATTGAGCGCGTCGTCAATTGTGAAAATCTGCAAGATT
Source organism: Lepidotrigona ventralis hoosana (assembly GCA_002806875.1). Taxonomy (NCBI): domain Eukaryota; kingdom Metazoa; phylum Arthropoda; class Insecta; order Hymenoptera; family Apidae; genus Lepidotrigona; species Lepidotrigona ventralis. The sequence continues at coordinate 6,004 of NIPQ01093083.1, forward strand.
GTTGTCGAGCATGTGATTACGAAAAGGCCTTTGCGTGTAAAGGTTTTAATCACAGGTATGTGAAGATATGTACACAATACACTATCGTCTTGAAGTATCCGGATACTTATATCATTCTTTACAAGATTATAATAATTACGTTTTATAATATAATATAATAATAATTGTTTAAATATGATCGTCAATATTATATTTGATTATATTTTATAATATAATAATATTTTTTAAACATGATTGTAATTAATATTTTAAATATGACTGTAATTATTATAACCATACAATCAATAGTATGCGGAGTAAGTTTTAAGTGGAAGTAAATACAGATTCATAAATAGATGATTTCATAGGGAATTAAAAGGATTGTTATATATAATTATTAATTTGCTATTAATTCGCGTGGTGTCCGAATACTTATAAGCGATAGTGTACAATGTACCTTGTAACACAACATAATGTTTATTCGTTAAATCTCTCACTCTAATATGACTTCGCTCAATTCTGACTATACAGTCATGATGAATATAGTTTACAAATTATGACAATTGATCTAAAAATATTAATCTCGTTATTCCAATACAAATCGACCAATATAGATTACAATATTATTTTATTCGAAGGCGAAGAACCGATGATTCGAAATGCACGTGCGAATTAACGTCAACGCCGCATTTCCGAATGGATGTCGATGAAGATTTCTCGAGCGATTCTTATTACGATTATTACGAGAAGATTGAAAATTGCCCTACGCCGGCGTGGCGTGATAACAGCGTACCACGTTGGAAAAGTAATATCAAAAATTCGAGAGGACATAGTGAAAACACGTGGCTGGATCGTGACAGCGTGAATAAAGATTTCCTAGACACAGATCATTCGATTTATAAAGATAATTATCCGCTAAATCGTGACCCAACTTATGATCTTTCTAATGGCCTCACACAAACTGGCAAACTATCTCATTACGACGATTCTCATGGTAAATAATAATAATAACAATAATATATATAACAAATACAGTAAATATAAATTTACTATAATGACAGTAACAATAAACTACTGTATAGTGTGATACATATAATACATCTTTGGCAAAAAGTTTTTCGATCAAATGCAATTTGTTTGAAAGCATTCAAAATCAAAAAAAAAAAAAAAAAAAAAAAAAAAAAAAAAAAAAAAAAAANAGATATAAAGTACTGTTGTATTTCGATATTTCGGAATACTTGAGTTTGATCAGAAACATTTTACAGAGATAGTAGTAATAAAATTTATTATGATTACTATAATAGTTAAAGGAGAATGGGATATATCTTTAACAATATTTGGAAATTAAGTAAGACTTGTATAGCAATACGTCCTACTATTCCTATATTATAGCGTAATCATTCTCTACTTTCTTGTTTCATTTTTTTAGATTACGAATAAATTCAATCAGTATTTAACCCTTAAACAATAGCATGGCAACTCTTTTCAATCGACTTGCATTATCAAACTTTAATATCAAAGCTAATATTAATAATAATACAATAATTCTACTATTAATGAAAGGATTCATTAAAAATTCCAAGGATTTATTTAATACTTTTTTATCATTATGTCTCCCACTTAAATTCTATAATTTCATGAAATTTAAAAAAATTGAAGTACGATAGGGTAAAGTCGCCTAATATGGGGCCTCTTTTAATGTGAGATCCTTGTTCTAACTAAGTTTATTAATTGTTTCGTTTGCACATTGGCGTTAAAAATCATTGAACAGATGTTAGTGAATTGCATCGCAAAAAGTTTTCGAAAGATTCGTACTCAGTTATAAATATAAATATCTTCAACATGGTAAATTTAATCATTCTTTTAAATATTATTACACAATGCAGGCAGCGAAGCTTAAGATTTATTGATTATACGTTGCGAAATAATAAAGAATTAATCTTTAAATTATTAAATATTATAAAACAAGGTCCCCAATTATTTTCATTTTTTTTAGGCGGATTCCGCTAAAAAAAGAGAAACAATAGGATAAAGATGGGATGGTATTGACAATTAAAGTAATTTTCGAGAAGATAATATGCGTGATAAAAAAGCGATGAAATTGTTCAATGTTCCTTAAAAGGAACTCTACCAACGTTACGTAAAAAATATCGTATAAATACGTAAAAAATATTTTTCTCCTGAAAACTTGGTAAAATAAAAAGATAATTAAAGGAAACGCGTAAATGAAAGTTCAAGTGAAGAAAGTGATTAAGATATTGTTCTGGACGATGAATGCAACCGCGAAGAAAACTACGACGACACGGAATGCTTGTTTTATACAAATCTATATTCTTCCGGTGTGAAACAATGGATTCAGTGTAATGTTGAGATAAATTTTGTATGCAGTGTATAAAAAGAAAAAAAAAAAAAAAAAATTGAAAAAATGAGCTTCAGAAAAAAGATGTGGGATCATATTAGGAATCTATTTTGCCGATCTGCGAATTTACATAATTTTTATTTTTAATTAATTAGATTGTAAAAGAAGAAATGTCATAGTTTCAAAATGTGTAAAAAAGTTCAAGAAAAGTGCTTTTAGTCGAGAGTTATGTTTTTAGAAAAAGATTCCCATAGGCGACTTTATCCTATTAGTACAACTATTGAAATTAAAATGTAATAATGATTATTATTATAAATCATTATTTGATCTTCAATTGGGTTAAATACTGCCACACTGTTATCGACACTGTTAAAAATAAAATAGGAAACAAAATCTGTTTTATACTTCATAGGTTTTGTGCCTCGTTACCACGATATAAATTGGAATCGTAATTGGAAAGGCTCAGATAATCGTTATCCCGATATCGTTAATGACAATGTCTTCCCCAACTCTCGCATTCATTACAATAAAGAACATTTCGATGTAAAGCCGTCAAGTTTCTCCAATTCACGATTGGAAGATCATTCTCTGACACACGAATATCCCATTCCTAACGAGAACGAGCAATTTTATGGAAGATTCTACAATTATGGCGGTGCGTTCGGCTATAATGATAATTACGTGTCCATTCCAAAACAACAATATTACGAAAAACACGAGACGTCACAAATGACAAGAAAATGTTCAGTGAAAGCCGCCTCAGGTTCAAAATTAAGCAGAAGCATCTTACGAAAGACCTGTGTGGCACATGACTTTGAACAATGCGAAGAGTTTTGTACCAATGAAACGAGTTTCTCTTGCGAAAGCTTTGCTTACAGGTGAGCGAAAGAAAATAAGAATTTTTGCTGCCTAATTAACAGAGTTGGGAGAACTTTTTATTTGAGATGAGATCAACAAACGAAAAAGAAAATCTTATTGGATAAATAAATTGTTTTTAAATGCTTTTCCAAATAATTTACTGTTACATTTTTTTTTAGAGCAAATATTTAGCAAATATTCTTATTATTTATTTGTCCAATAAGATTTTAAATTAAATATCCAACTCTGATAATTAGCAAAAATTCTTCTATTATTTTTCTTATTATTATATTTTCTCATATATATTTTATTTTTTAATATGTTATTTTTTAATAGAGGAAAATAAATAATAAATAATTCATCGTTATTTCTTTATCTGAAGTAAAATTTCAATCCTAAAATTTTCTACGACAAGTGTTCAAATACTCTTTCGGCAGCCGCTGTAGGATGTTCACCTACTTTTGTCACATTAGAAATTAAAATTCAGCATCAGTAGTTGAACATCAGCGTCCTCATTCTCACGTCAGAGAACGTCAAGGACACCTCTCGAATTATATGTTATTAATTTTATTCTGCGTGCTTGCACAGATCCAGCGTGCTAACCACGAATCCTACCGATAATTGTTTACTAAGCGATCGTCCCTATCAGGATTTAAATTTCTACACTGATCTCGAACCAAATCGCGATTATGACACCTACGTACTAACACCAGATACTCAGAACTGCTACTTGAAGAAATCAGCAAATCGATATCCGTCGGAAGAATGTTTCTCGAGGATCAGAAGTGGATTTACCATGCCGATGGATATCACGAGAAGATCGACATTTGTCAATGATTTTGGAGAGTGTCAACTTGCATGCACCACGTCACATGAGTTCATCTGCAGAAGTTTCGTTTTCAAATATGTGATGGATCGTCACAAAGGGTACAGTCACGAGCGTGTGTCGCCTAACTGTTTCTTGAGCGATTGGCCGGCAGAAGAGATAAATCCTATCGACATGCCAGATATGGATGGTGCTGAATTGTACGAAAGGAATACGTTATCACACGGCTGCGAAATGTATCCTCCGTCCCAATCGAATCAAAATGTGATTGCTCCGTACGAGAAAGAGCCTTCTCTGTCGCACATGGACGAACTTTGCTATTCTGAATATCACAGGCCATGCAGATTAATGTCACACGCGATAGTTTCATTGATGCGAGCTATCACAAAGCAAGACTGCCGACGAAAATGTTCGACGATGAGAAACACCGGTGTGATACCTTGTATGTCGTTTAATTACATGTGAGTAGTTCATTCTCGGTGAGTATTTATATGTAGACTACTGTAGAATGCATTCGAGGAAATGCATTCTAAGATATGCAGTTTGCTTAAAGTTTATTCGAAAGTTTGGAGCATCCTTCACTTTTTAAATGAAATAAACTTCTCTGCACATTTTTCCAAGAAAGGAAAATATAATTATAACTTTCGTTTTTAAGTTTTTAAGTTAATTAAAATTTTAGTACTATAAAAAATAATATCATGTAATTTCTATTTTCTTAAAATATTAATTTTTTGAGATTTTTATAGATTTCTGCAATCTTTTACCAGTCCATATTTTTGACTTCGTTTTTCATAAGGCTAAATTGTGTAATAGTTCCCGTTTGATTGAATTCCATATCCATAAGAATAGAAATTTGCATAAACATCCGCAGTCTATCAGTACCAGTCTGATATTGCAAAAGTATCATGTAATGATGATTAATTTCATTTACAGCACGCCTATCGATGATACACGGAATAATTGTTTTTTAAGTGAAATATCAATACGAGATCTGAGACCAAATCTGGACTACGTTCATGATAACGATCACGCGTTATATGCATGGAAAGATTTTGATCCCTATTGTGGTTTAATTGCTAATGCTTTCAATACGACAAATGCACCAACGTTTGAAAATCATGATCAACCACATCCTCCTACGTTTGGTTATGCAAACGCTCAAAGAACACCCGAGAGCGAAACACATCCTCATGAGCCAACTTTCTATCCTTCCACTCGATGGAGAAATAAATTTCGATCCGATGATCATGAACACGATTACAAACATAAGTTTATTAATGAAGATAGCAGACCTCCTTTTGAGCCAGGTACTTTCGAACATGGACTAAATCTCTTCCACTGTTAGTAAGAAAAAAAAAAAAAAAAAAATTAATNATAGAGCGCGCCTTGTTAATTTCGATGATCTTATGTTATCAAAGTATGATATCAAGATCAATATTCTGAATAATTCTTCCTATGTATACATACATACATACATACATACCATATGTATACACATATATACAGTCACAATAGTCAGTTCAGTGTTTTTTTTATTACCACCCGGCCATTAATTGAAAATTAAAACCTATTCATTTTTTTTCATCAGCAGCAAATCAGTATCCTCCATCTCGACGTTATACGGTAAACGGTTATCCTTGCAAAAATGGCACCGTCTGTCAACGAAATGAAATCAATGGATTCTGGTCTTGTGAAATAGAAAACGAATACGGTAGCTGGGATTATTGCTGCGAGCCTAGCCATCAGTGTGGATTTTCACAAGGATATCATTACCCTTGGTACAATTAACAATCAATCGAGTTAACAATTCTGTTTAATTAATTAATCGATCTTGCAGGTGTTACGTGGGTCCTAGCGAAGATCAGTGGAGGCCTTGTAGCGAAACATATTATCCGTATCATTTAGCAACAGATCATTCAACATATCGCCAATCCTCATTATACACAGCTCGTCATTGGCCAGTAATTTACTTTCACGAAACGTCACCGCCAAATTGTTCTACCAATAATCCTGACGCTAAGGATTCATGGAAACTACAGTGAAAGAGAATCTTTCAATAAAAGGGATCTATCCTCTAGCCATTTTCGCATACATGTACAATACTTCTCTTTTTATATTATTCTTCGCATAAGCGATAACAATTATTTCCTTCCCGAGTAAACAATTCGAATTAATAGATATTACGAATATTATATATTTCCATCTAATATAATAATGTAATAATATTTAATTAATAAGTATAATATTTAATTAATAAATGAACAATTACGGAATACATAACACGTATTTATGTTTGTTGGAATGATATAACAGACTTACAAAAAATCCACGGTACGTCGTTAAATGATTGTCGAATCATCTGTCCAGATAGATAAGCTTAATCAATTTGAAAGAAAATAACTAAAAACATTTCACATGACTTGAGCAAATTCTACTATTTTTTTATATTACAAATCATATTTAAGTGATAAATTTACCAATAAATTTATTTAAAATTTGCTTGACTTGATGTAACGAATATGTACAAACTTAACATAACAGGTATATACGTACCATGAATTAAAGGCGCATACATACTTCGTTCATCATAGAGGCCACTCGTGTAGCTTGTAGCTTGTAGCTGTATATTTTCACGTATATTTTCATTGTTGTTCTTTTATTCATTATCTTGTTATCATTATGTAATTGTTATCTAAATCATCATTGTGTTATCGCTTTCGTCACTGAACTAGCACTTAATGTGCAGTGCTGTGCATCATTGCTATTAGTTTCATTATGGCGGCGTCACCGGCGTCGCCATGTTACCATCATAGTTCATTTTTGAGTCGATCGGTACAATCACACAGAAGGAGTTCTATGAACAGGAAAGTCAACAGCGATTCACCGATTATTTAAATACGAAACCGATTTTAGTTCGAAAAAGTGTAAATGTATCGTTAATGTCGCTTGCAGAGGACAGATAACAACATACAGTGGAATTTTACTTGAGTTAAATGTATGTTACTTTCTGTAGGCAGCTTCGTATACTATTGAGAGACTATTCATATCAGAAAAATGCCAAAAACTCGGCTAATTACACGTTCAGTAACGAACAGTCGTCCACCTCATATGACTTTAAATCTAGAGTGTTCAGAAGAGCCTCTCAGCAAAGCACAGTTAGTGTTACGATTGGAACTCAAAGAAAATTATGACAGAGTATGTGTTATTTTGTATTCTTTCAAAGTCCTTTTGTGATATTTAACCACTTCACATGGTGGATTAAAATTTCACCTAATATTTGCTCATTTGTGTATCTTCAGGTGGCTGCTTCTCTAGAAGAATTGGTTAAAGACCATGGAGGTAAATTGGTATGCCAAGCAGGCAATGTCAACGGTTATCAATACACATTGTAGGTATTACTTTCTACGTAGATGTTATCTTTTTGCAATTGCTGATTTTTAGCAAACTCAGTGTTTGTATCTTCTCGTATACCAGGCCTTCAAATTCTGCACAAGCTCCAGTTAAAAGTAATTCTCAACCTATTGTAAATGTAGTAAGTATTATGGGTATTATAAGTAATATATATACCATGCAATTAATGTTGTCACGTTTTTAAAAAAAGTGATGTTGGTTACAGAATCAAAATAAGAATAAATCTATTAAATTGAATGTAGTAAATAATGCAAATGGATCCCAGGGTAACATACAACTGGTTGTGGATTCTCGAATGGGAGTTATTCTTGGACCTGTTGCTCAACCTCAAGGTAAGAAATTGGATTATTTTTTCATTTATTTCTGATAGTTGTTGTGCATTTGTATTAACTGGCCAATAATAACATATAATAAATTTTAGGCTCTGCTCTGACAAATGTTTCATCAAATTCAGTCTCTACTTCAGCTACACCAGGTTCGACATCTATATCTACAGTTTCAACTATATCTACAGCTACACACTCTCAAACGGAAAATGTATAAAGTTTTTTCATTTTTTTTTATAAAGCTCTAAGAAAGCTTACATGTTTTCATTGTTTATTTTTCTTTCAGTACAAATACACTCGTTCTGGACGCAGAACAAAAGTGCTTCAAGTACAACAATCTGACATAATAGAGGAAGTATGTTACGCGTAAATATCGTTTCACTTAAAATTTTTTTTGTTCTTTTTGTTGAACTGATCCGATCTTACTCTATAGCCGACATTAATTCCTCGTGCAAGACAGAAATTGGGATCTTCAACACATGTTGTTACACCAAGTAAGTTCTATGTGATCACTTTTAAATATATATTCGATAATGACAGTATAGGTTAGCAATATATATATATATATTTATCTAAATTGAATTCAATATTTTAGCTACGACCAGTCCACAAGGTGTTACCAATCTCAGAATAAAAACAGTAAGTAAACAACAGATTGCATCAACGGTGTCGTCAACATCGGCAACCATAAATACGACTACAGGAACGATACCGCCAACGGTAACGGTGACGGCAACGGCAACAAGACTGGCTATTACAAAACCAACTGAGCATACAAGTATTGGTGGAATATCAATTGGAAGTAAAAATTCAGGTTAGAAGAAGAATCTATCCGGGATTAAACGCATTGTCATGATTGTCATGTTGACAATTAGCCGGGTGGTCGAGTATTTAGCGCATCTTTAGAGATACATAAATTCTTTGCAGTCATTGTAATCAAATAGGAGTTTTCGGTTTTAATTCCAATAACCTTTCAATTTAGCTTGCGACCAAATTGACGAATCGAAGAAGAATCTTCCAGATGGAAGGGAAGTAACTTTTAACAAAATAAACGGAGGCAGAACATATCCTTCGTTGGTCGTCGTACCTAGACCAAATCTTCGTACAAAGGATATCGCGCCACAAATAGCTCAAAAAGAAAGATCGGAGTTAGGTACCTATTAACATGGGTGTGATTATCGGTTACCACCCTTTTCTTTATATAAATTATTAATGTACGTTTCAGATATGAAAGTCAAGAGCGTACTCATGTTCTCGGCTACAAAGTTTGCTGAATGGTTGATACAGCAGGGGTTGGTAAAGTCTGAACAGTATTGCATGCAACATAGTAATAATTATCAAAGGACTAAGTTGAAATTAGGAATGTATAGTGATCAAGGTACATTTCCATATTCGGGAGGATACGTTTGGATTTCAAGTTGTTGTCCAGATCGTTTTGTTTCCGTGTTTTCCGGTTCAATTTTCCAGGGTGCTGCTTACACACCTACCGTTCTTTTAAAATTAATTTATCATTGGGCATGCCAAACAAACATTCAAAATGTTATCTCATGGGTGAAAGTATCTAATTTATATGTAAAAAATTTTTATACGCATTTACGTAGTGTTTGTACTGCCGCAATTTGGGATAAAACTCGTAAGATGGGAGGTAAAAACTTCGTGATACAAATTGGTGTAATTAGTTTGGGTACAACGTCGCAGGACGGAAACTTACGACAAGTCAAAGTCGAAGTGCTTGGTGTATTAGATTATACTACACTTGATTTAAGATTAAGAGCATGCGATCCAGTGCAGGATGGTGATAGGGCATATAAGCGACGATTCAATAATATTTTACAACCACTGAAAGAATGGGTGCACACCGATTCGAAAATCATGACTGACTTTTCCGTTGATAAAAGTACACTTGAAGAAATGGGTTTTAATAACGTAATACAATCAGCATTTTCTGAACAAAGTCCTCGAAATTTCATGAGCAACTATCACATTATGGAGTATTTAAGGAAAATTGTCCCACGAATGTTTCAAAATACTCTTAGTTTACTTAGTAAACAAATGATACAACAATTTTTGGACGAATTAGTATGGAGAGAAATGTACGGAGCGACTGCCGCTCGAGCATTTGATAACATTATCGGACATATCGCAGAACAAACTAGAATCGAATCAAACGAAAGTCTCTTGGATCGTTTGGCTAAGATAGGTGCTAATCCTTTTCATAATTGGTCTTACTCAAATGCGAATTCGTCACCGCTCATGACACTGAATAAAGAAGAAATCTTTTCGGACTGCAAAGTTCTGATTCCAGGTAGTAGCAACATAAAACAGCAACAAGAAACGTTGCCATCCGTGCAAATAACGAAACCTGGCCCAAGAAGAGGACGAAAGAGAAATCCAACAACAACGATTAGCCCAGAACCCGAATTGAAAAAGGCTAACTACGAATCAAAGAGTATCAGAGAGAAAGATAAGGAAAGTAAAAACGATCAGATACAATTACAAGAATTTTATTATGCTACTATGGAAGGGGATAAAACTCTTCTCATAAAGGAGCATAAAAGTTCTTTATATTTTAAATGTTTTCTCTGTGCAACAATATTGCGTTCAAATACAGATGTAATGGAACACACTATTGGTCATGTACCGCCACAAGTACCCGGACAGTCACATTCTCCAGTGTGCCGATACTGTTGTACTGCATTTTCATCTCAACATCAAATGGTTACACACGTCACAGAATCACACAGCAATTTCGGCCACTCTGACAGTGATATGGTTGTCTGCGCCATTTGTGAACAAAAATTCGGTAACAGTGGTCTTCTAATTAATCACTTGTCATCAGTGCACTGTCCTTCGGAGATGCCTTACCGATGCGAAACTTGCGGTTATCGTACTTCCAGTCATAAAGACGCTATTGATCATTATTATCGTGTTCACGAAAAAGGTGAGGGATTACAGTGTCCTTACTGTTTGAAAATAATAAATTTCGCAAGAGAAAGTAATCCCAACGTTACCAGCGTTCATGCATATTTGTTACATATGCAAAGACATGTTGTGAGAAGGGAACAAGGACGAGGAAATAAATGTTCCAGATGTTGTCTTTGGTTCAATCAGAAAAGTTCATTGAAAATTCATCAAAGGGAACTGCATGATTCTGTATCCGATTCAAAGGTTATTCCTTATTCAACTGGTAGTAATGGAATAATGATTCCAAAACAGCGGTTTCAAACTAGGCGGTTTGAAATTGATAGTCCAGTTACAGAATTGCCACGCGATGAGAGAGTTAAAAAATGGGTCACTGGTCCAATTACAGTGAATGTTTCAATTGAACATCTATCCTGTAAAGAATGCGAAGAAGATATAGATGAAGAAAATCATTATCCAGGTGAACAAATATGCCAGCAATGTCGCTACATAACTTGTTGCTGGCGTGCGTTTAAAGAACATCAACAACAAATTCATAATGAACGACCTATGACCAGTTTGGTAGTTCCTTCTCCTCTCATTAATATTCCATTAGATGAAAAGATGCAATGTTCATGTGGTTATGCGACAACCGACGGAAATCAATTAGCTGCACATTTGATTAAATGTAAAAAAGTATCTGTCTATCCAATTGAAGATACAGCACCGTCCGGAATGTTAAACAGTTTGGGTCTCGTACCAAAAAATAGCTCAGACGAAGTTGACGTCGACGTCAAAAGGACTAATTTATGTTGAACGTATGATAAAGTTAAGTACAAGTTTTTAAACTGCGTTAGACATTGTGAATGATAAATTGTGTAAACTGTTTAGAAAAATAGAATGATTCGAAATGTCGGAAGAAACAGTAAGTTACATTTGTGTAATTACAATAGACACAACTTAATTCGACAAGAATGCTATAATAGAATGGGAGTAACTCTTATAAACCGAATCGACTGTCTGTGTCATCGAACATTTGTTTTCATTTTTATTACCTACTTTCGCATTGTCCATGCGCATAATATATGATGTACAATCACAAATAAAATTTTCATCCATCATATTATTAGTGAAGATTTTTAATAAATGTATAATTTAAATAATTAATAAAATCAACTTTGCACGCTACGTCGTTTGAAAATATTGCCATAATAATTATATATTCTTCTAAAAAATTATGTTGTATGGATATTATTGATATGTTTATATTGCTGAGTTGTACCTTTATATGAAATAAATCGTTATTGCATGAAAAGATATTACTAGTTTGAAACATGTATCTGAATAATTATGTATGTATTTAAGTAAGTACATACAATAGTCTACAACTCGAAACTTAATCGTTGTAACTGTCTGGAAAGATATATTAAGAACTTATTCCTCCAACTTTCTAGACTTTCAATAGGTTTTGAGTTACAGTGAAAAGCGTTTAATGCGTGTAAGATACAAAGAAAAGGAAATATACAATTTGATATATGTAAATACATATTTAATGTGATTCAAGATTCAAAGTGATCATAATAGTCGGTAATAAGAATTGCTGATGGGGATATGGAATTTTTTTTTAAAAACTCTACTGTTATGTGCGTGTGTGTGCATACAAAAGTACAGATACAGTATACATTGGATAAGTCCCCGAAAATCGAGATCCAAAGCGAAATGCTTAATTCTATTTGAATGTAAGAAAGAACAAAGCGAACGAAATTTGATGATACAATATTAATGCAACAATAAAATTTTTATTTTATTTTTAATTTTTATTTAATAAAACTTCTACCAATGTAACCGTAAGACTTCCCTGATTAAAACAAGACCAAACATGAAATAATGTAGAATATATTTGCTTATTTCTTTTATTTCACAAACATACTGTTAAAACTTTAATTTAAACAGAAAAATCTCACAGATACGTCAGCATCTAAAGTTCAATTTTTAAAAATCTAGAAAAAAAGTTTAATAATTGAATTAGTGTCATTTCATTTGTATGTGCAATTAGATCGAGTTGACATTACTCAACCGATGTATTAAATCGCGAGTATTTACAAAGAGGTACCACCAAGTATTTATCCAAAGTTTATTGTATATGTATATATAAAAGTTCATCCTTTCTTCAATTCATCATTTTGACATAGAATAAAATACAAAATTTATGTATTTTTCTAAAGTTTTATTTAGCAAGAGTGTGTTCGGTAATTCCACAATAATAAATGTAGCATACATTTTCAAGTAATCAACTGTATCAATACAGTATACAATACTAGTTAATAGAACGCGGAGAGTTTTATTCTCAATTGAAAAGACCGAGGTGAATTGAAAATTATTTGCGTTAACGTATAATAATTCATTATTCTGTACTTATCTATAATTCTAGCAAGCTATTAACACTTTTTTTTTGTCATTTAACTGTCATCCAGTCAACACTAAAGAACGTATTTACTAAAACAAACTCTGCAATGTTAATTGATCTGGACCGTTTAATAATCAAAGATTATAATTATAATCATGATTTTCATTAATACCATTATCATTATTTGTGTCTAAACAATTAAAAAAATATCGACCTAGTTACGATTATAACGACTGCTATCAGTGTATAATTGATTTTTCAATTTTTCAATTTCAATTAAATGTTGGCGGATTTTATTAAAAATACATAATGATATTAAAGTTTCATAAATCGTATTCACAAGTTGATGCTTTATTTGAACTAATCTTTATTTAAGAAAAGTAATGGATTGTATACATCAAGTAAAAAAAAAAACAAACAAAAAATAATTATTTGAAACAAGCAAACACTGATTGCGCATCGTTATACGTATATAATATTTGTATGTAGAATGCGTATGTGATAATACTTATAAAATGATTAAAAACATGTATAGTAATATAGAATAAACGGCGGTAAAACCCAACTTGATACAATTAACATTGAGATTTATTAGTAGTAAATTTCTTGTATAATTTGACGTTTCATAGGTTTATATAATTTTTAAGCCTTGATATCGTCAAATTTTTTACGTGGGGAGCTTCGTCAGCTGTTTACATGCCCTTAACACTGTCTTCAAGAGAATGAATCGACATTTCCGCCCACAGCCTGTTATGTTGGCGATCTACATATACCCGACTATCAGTTTCGGTTTGTTCTTTATTTTTTCGTACCTCTTCATATATCTTCATGTGTTTCTTTCTCTCTCTCATACACACTCATTTTCTCCATTTCTCTTTATATATATATGTATATATGTATATATGCATGTACGTATACATATAGATATTTCCCTTAAATTTAACGCCAAGGTTTATAGTAATGAAAATGTTACTTCTGACATATTTTACATACTTTACATCTTCCGAATTTATCAACTTTTAATATAATAATTTATTTTACGATCATAGCGAGCTGTAGATCAAAATTTTGAGTTTCTATATATTTTTTTCTTTTTTTAACGAAATATTTAAATTCATGAATTTTCTTAGTAGTAAATATTATATTACGTAAATCAGAAAAGAAATTAAAAAGAAAAAGATAACTTTATCTACTGTTCAGGGCCCTCGGGATTGTAATTTCTTTTTCA